>JAJLRJ010000014.1:4721446-4986446 GCA_024195265.1 Dendrophyllia cribrosa | reverse complement strand
ATAATGCAATGATTTAATCTTTCTTGTGACATAGTTTGTTCGTAGATATGTCTTGAGCCTTCTTAGTGCAGAGGCCGAGCGCTAACTCACAGCATTGATGGATTTGTTTGATGGATTTGTCGGTAGCTGGAGTCCGATAGCTGACGTCCGAGTAACTCAAGGGGTATTGAAATGCTTGGTTCACAATATCCAATCTCCAGTCTAAAGTCAGTCACAATATCTCCGATGCTAAAATTGTAGGCTTTTGATTAATTAACGGAATATTTATTTTGCAAACTCTAATGCATTAAAGCGCCCCGCCATCAGATCTGGTCAAAGGATGTTGCTACACTATTCATCTCCGCCCACCGCCATTTTGAGCTGTCGAAAGTTGGTGGGGCAAATGCCCCACCTGCCCCACCGGTAGCGCCGCCCCTGCAATTACAAGCTTGTTGTACAACACATAAACAAAGTATTTCTCATCCATTGAGATATACATATACCTACAATGCCACTGTACAACTATAAAAGAGCCATTCCTTGTGTCAGAAAATATCTTACATGCTTATGAAATCAGCTAAAAAACCTACAAAGAAACACAACTTACGTCGGGTCAAAAATAAACCATTGTTATTGGCTAAACTAAACAAGCCAATGAAAAGATAGAACATTTGATCCTCCCCAAGTGCATATAAGTCGCTAACATTCTACAACGTCAGTGTGATTTATTTGTGTTCTGACCATCTGCTTCTGGATATAAAATATTGTTCTAAAAATATAAAGCTTTGCAGGAATTTTTTTCCTGGGGTTTTTGTTTTGCACGATATTTTTTTTGCAGTTCAAGGCCGTGCTCGAATTTTTTTTTGGTATTTGCCCAACCCCCCCCCCCCCCCCCCCCCCCCCCCCCCCCTCAAAAATCTAATGGTCCGTCCCTAAAGCAAGGAGCTGCTTTAAAGTAAAAACTGTCAAGAAGGTTGACTGTTTCCAGCATTTAGCCCAGTCGGCATTAAAAAAGCAATATGTCAATTTATATTTTTGTGTACACGGGCCCGTTTAAAAGTCTTTTCATTTAACTTTTCACGACTGTTGTGTATTCAGGATCGAAAAATGAATAACTATTGGTCGTTTTTATTTACTGAAAAACAAACGAATGATAAATGTTGACATCCCGAAAATGTAGTAAAATAACATAAAACAGTTGAAGTTTTTTTTAGTTGAAACAGCTGCACCCGGGTATTGGTTCGCACTCAGTGTTTTATATCAAAATGGTCACGTGTACATAAATATGTTACATTTCACTCCTTTTTTGACGAAACACTAATAATGTCATTCAATTGAAGTTTGCTTTTAAAATGTTCTGGCCTTCTCATTGAAGGCGAAATCTAAAGTCATTAATACTGGCCCGACTGAAGTAACCAAAAGAATAATAGAACTATATATAACCGTGAATTTCAAAGTTTATCAAAAGTCGCGTCATAATTTATTCACAAACAACGGAGGAGTCGAGCGAAGTGTCAAGGTAGGAGTAAAAAGGCAAAACTTAAAAAAAATTAAGGGACAGTGTGCCTGTTAAAATATCGTGTTTTTATTATTTTGGCCGGGCGCTTGCTTTATTCTTTCTATATTAAAATGAAACAAAGTGACGAGCACAAAGAAATGTGAACAACGGACAAAAACCTCTTCCAAAATGGCTGCATTGGTTTCTTGACCGCCTGTCACGAATTAAAATATATGAACAGTACTATCATCCTTGTAATCCTTCACTTTTTCTCCAAATTAAGCCACTGCTTCTGTTTAACTCTATAGAATATCGTGTCCAGTTTAGTTGTATATTTGGTGGCGTTTGGTGATGTAACATGAAAATTAAGTAAGCAAATTTTCGTTATTTCGGCGGTACAGTGTCTCTTTAAGGTTCCTAAACTTGATTTTCTGTCTTACAAAACGAATATACATGAATTTCAATCCCGCAGTAACTGCGTAAGCATATGTTTTCTTTCTTTTCTAAATAAATCACTAGAAAATCCTTGATCATGTTCTTGCATTCAAAAACTGCTTACATGTAATTTAAGTTTAATGGTGTTTTCCCGCTGCATTGATTGAAAATTTCCAAGTGTTTGTTTTGTAATCACAATGTTTGAAATGAAGACAAACAAAAAAATTCGCGAATAGAATAAAGATAGAGAAACCGTGAAAAATGAATAAATTCATTTCATATTTTGCCAACTATTAAAAAAACATTCCAAAAAAGTGTCTTTACGGTTAAACAACTGCGCTTTTGTGCAAAGAGGAAATTAGTATACAAGAAAAACAAGTATAAAACAGCACTAAAAAATATTAAAGTCACTATTTGTTGTACTAAGAATTCTGAATAATTACTACCCATGTTGGTATTCATTATATAAAGGTTAAGTGTGAACTTTATGTAAAGATCACGGTGACCTGTCATTTTAAAATCATTCATTAAAAATTCAGTGATAATTGTAACAGTATTGATTTCACATTCAACTCCACTTCTTCTCGGGACCGAAATCAAATCCCTCTCCGGGCTTTTCAGAATGACCATGGATAGCCAGGTATAAAAGTTCATGCATGTGATCAATTTGACGTCTCTGGTAGACTCACTTAAACTTGGAGCATGTGTTTTAAAACACTACTGTTCTTTTTTTACTCATGCATAAATTGCTCTCGCAAGAGTACATAACAGAACATCGATTAATGACAATCCGTTTCTTCCTTCAAAGGTGCTAGAAGACAATACAGAAAATATGGTTTTCATCAGCTGCGTTATGGTGATATTCATATTACATTGGATAGGAACTTCACACCAACACACCGCCGTTCATCCATTTCTGTATTTTTCTTCACGGGATGTCAATCGCTTACGACAGCAAGCACAAACAACGCACCGCGACATTTTTCTTCGCTTGAAACAAGCAGCAGATGAGATGAAGGAAGAGCCTTCACTATTTCTTCCCCCGCGCAACTGGAGCAAATTCGCCAGCAGATGGAACGAAGATCATGGAAATAACTTTGGTGCTCTGGCCATGTACTGTGTTTTAAATCACACCGACATCCAAGCAAGAGATGTGGCTATGCAATTCTTCGATGCGTTTGTGTCTTTGCCTAACTGGCGTGTCAACGCTACCATGGTGGATGACGTCCCTGTGGCACACAGTCTGGTAGCCGTAGCAACGGCTTACGACTTTCTATACGAATATCTTAATGAAACTCTTCGAACAAAAACACTTAAGAAGATTTCAAATGTCACGAAGGAACTTTATGAGCGATCATTTAAGCTTGGGTGGGGCAAACAATATATCCAAAATCATGTTGCTACGAATTACGTCGCATTCTTTACTAGTGCATTGGTGATTGAACAGCATACCAAAAACGCGACAATTTGGAAAGAAAGAGCCCATCTTATGCTAGCGAGGACCATGTTTCTTCTTAGTCAAGTCGTAGATGGGTCTATGGATGAGGGCGTTGCATATGGCTCATACACTACAAGATCGCTTACTCAGTATATCTTCTTGGCCAAGAGGCATCTCGGAGTTGACTTGACAAAAAACATTTGGCTGCGAGAGCATTTCTGGTTCTTATACCGAACAATTCTTCCATGTTTTACAGAGACCGTTGGCATTGCTGATTCAAACTCCAACTGGTTTTACGGACCCGAAAGCCAACTTGTCTTCTTGGATACTTACGTCATGCGAAACGGTTACGGAAACTGGCTTGCAAGTAAAATCCGGAAGTTGCGTTTGGAAAGCTCTTCATTGGTAGGAACCTTTGGGCATCGCTTCTGTACACTACATACTGAATTTATTTTTTACAATGCTAGTATTCCAGACACTGAGCCTCCGAATGCTTCAACACCTCAACTTCATGTTTTTGAAGACTGGGGTGTTGTGACATTTGGAGGTGGAGCACTGGACAAAGACGGACAAAAGGCTACTTTTCTATCTTTTAAATCAGGCGTTCTGCACGGTAGGGCCATAAACAATATTTCAAGACACAAATCTTACGCGTGGATAACAGGATGGCGTAATTTCAATCCAGGCCATGAACACCCGGACCAAGGTTCTTTTGTTTTTGCTCCCAATGGTGTCCCTTTTATCACTGATGCGTTGTATGGACCAAAATACACGTGGCTGAATAACGCACTGTTATTTGGACCAGCGACAATGCCCACCTGTTCTGGGCCTTTCGAAGGACAAATTGGAGAGTGTGGAAAATGGATGAGTTACAAAAACGACAAAATCTGGCTTGCCAATGCTGAAATTGTTGCTGCCGCGAAGGCTAAAGAAGTGGTTTTTATAAGTGGCGAGTTTTCTGGTTGGTACAGATCTTCCCTGGGACTTTCAAGTGTGTATCGGGCTGTTGTTTCGTTAAATCCCGGCGTTCTCTTGGTCGTTGATCATGTGGAGAAAACGTTAGAAAGCCCAACTCGATACGTAGGAGCCTTTTTCCACAATAAAAACTTTCCTTTTGTGTTACAAGAGGACAAAAATGGAGAAACGTTAGCCTCGATAATATTAAATGATAAACCTCACCTTGTTCTTTGGTCAAACTCTCATCAGGGACAAAGCATCGTGCAATCACAGAGTAGCGAGCATTATGCCGAGGCTGGAACAAGAAAAACTCACTTCCTCAACATTACAACGAACTTACATCAGAGTCGGACAAGATTAGGATATCTCTTTGTCTCACCTGGGAATTTAGCGACAAAACCTAAATTGCAAGGCAACGAAAATGGTGTGACAGCGTATTTAGAAATCAGTGGCGTCCCTTATGTTGTATCCATTTCCACAGATTTTCAAAAGAGCTGTGCATTTCTCGGGTTTGACGGCATTGCTAGAGTAGAAATCGGTAACGAGTCACCAATTGAGTTTGGAAGAAGGGAGGTGCATCACATTGTCTCCAAGAAACAAGTTTGTCTTGTTTATTTTTCGAAGATGAATGTAATCATTCTATTTGTTTGGTGTGTAGCTTTTACTGCGTTGCTCTTCCTTCAAAGATCCCGCCGGCGTATATTGAAATGCAACCAGCGCATCTGTGCAGCATTTGTCATTGGTGGAATGATATTAATGTGGATTTTAATCATATAGAAGGTATTCGCTCATGAAACATTATACAGTCGAACCTCTCCTTACGGACACCTCTATAGTACGGACACCTCTCTATTACGGACAGTTCTCTTGGCCCCGAAGATACAAAAATTGATACAATCCTTACCTCTATAGTACGGACACCTCTATAATACGGACACTTTGGTCTGTACCTTTGGTGTCTGTATTAAGGAGGTTCAACTGTAATTGAATTCACATTCTAAACAAATGTTAACCATATTCAGATCAGCTGGTTTTTTTTGTCTTCTGGGAGGGGGAAGGGGGGGGGGGGACTTCGCTCCCCCTCCGTAACTTCAGGAATATCAAAGTTATGGCTATGAAACTTGGTGGGTATATCGCACGTCCATATCGCACTAAGTTAGGTCACGTGACGTTGTATGACGCGGGAATACGTCATTAATCCAAAATGGCCGCCACCTTGGATTTCCATCGTGTTAACCTGTGTACAGCTGCCCCCTCCCTTCCGGACGGCTGTCCACAGGCTGCATCATGTTAGACTGAAGCGCTAAAATTGAGTAAAAAATAATTAAATCAAAGTGAAAGGAATACAGTAAAAACCCGCATACAAGAACACCCATTTTCGGGGTTCAGGCTGATTGGGTTCTTATATATCGGGTATTTTAGGTGAAATCAGCCTGAAAGTGTTCTTAAGTGTTCTTAATTTTTTACTTCTAAAAAAATGTAAGGGATTTACTAACTATGATGAAATACATAACTCTGAGAGAAAATTAAACTTGAGACACACAACATTAGAAAATAAATTGCACAACCGAGCTTTCGATCTTAGTGCAATACCACAGTAAAGCTACAGACACTGTTTGTTCTATTAAACTGAAAAGGGAAGAGTTTTTATATATAAGAACAATTTTCAGGCTGAATGTGTTGTTATATATATGCTCCTTATCAAATTTCAGCCTGGGTGTTCTTAATCCACATGTTCTTGTATGCGGGTTTTTACTGTAATGCTTAAATAACATTAAATTTGTAATTTTTACAGATATGATGTCATTTTAACTAATCTTTCAAACATCCCGAATTGGTCTTTTAGTTATCTACGTTATTTTCGTTCAACATATATTATAATCAGGATCGCTTTTGATGTTAGAGTCATCTATTACAAAAAGGTGTTTAGGCAAATAAATTTGTGACAACTAATGTAGTGTTGATGTATTAATATAACTACGTACACCTGAGGGTTATCAAACCAAAAATTCTGACTTGTCCCCAGTCGACTCTCTTGGCAAAACGCGGGAAACGCGCGTGGGGGATAGACTCAGAAAGAGAGACGACTGGGAACGAGTCAGCAACAAATTGGACAACTGGTTAATTTTTCAGTTAACTGTGAGCAGTCACTTATTTTTCGTTTAGTCAGTCGAGTCGCGAGGAACGAGGGCGTCAGCCCGAGAAAAAGTAAAAATAAGAGACTGCACTGTGTGCACTGTATGGATCAATAATTTACACCTCTGCCTTCTTTTGACGCATTGCCATGGGTGCTGCGAACGCGAGTTCATTGTCTGCGTCAACATCCGCGGTTTTCGGTTGTGTGGTATTCGAAGCGGTGATGTGAAATAAGAGGCTGTACGATCAAGAAAGCTGTGCCAAGCAAGGCTAAAACATAATATCCATTAATCCCCGAGTAAGTGCAACCGAAGTAGCCCGCAGTTCATTGTATGTTTGTTCATTTTTTGGCTGGTTAGGTCTCTCGCAGATCCTACGTATACCGTTAGCAGCATTATCGTTTGCGGTCCTTTGCAGATTTTTATAGTTCACAGCCTGATGTCCGTAATGGAGAGGTTTTCTTTATTAAAGAAGTTCGACGAAATAAGTCATAAAGATGGCGAGCTTTGGCCTATCAGCATACTGCAGCTCTGTAACGGAACTTGGGGAAGTTTCCATTCCGCCTCTTTGTGTTCGTGCTGCTCTGAGCCAGTCACTCAGTCGCATCCATGGCCAAGTCACGAGCGGAGAACTGGAACGAGAAAAACAGATTGCGTGACAAGCCCATAGCTTCCTATCTCGGGTATTGCCGTTTCGTCGCCAGGAAGCGACTATCGGTGAGCTAAATGCTAAAAAACGTTCTCATAACAGTCGTCCTTTGAGTCCGCAGTTTATTCTGAGGTAAGAGAAACTTTGATGCAAATAGGACCGGTTTATTATATCGAGAACATATGCGTACATACTAGTCGAAAGCAATTCCACTTTCGTTTATACAGTCACAACAATATAATAATATAAACTTACTTTTAATTCGAAGTGAGCTGTGAGTTAGTTGATTGTTTCGTAATTCCAGATGTGATCCTTTAAATGTTACAGAAAATACACCAAGGTTTTTGCTGATTGCTATTTTACTGAAAACAGTTCCGGTTTCAGTTTTGTAGCTTATATTTGTGTAAATACCTCAAGATATAAATATGGGGTTAAAGAAGCAACTGCTCATTATATATGCGCTCAAAAGGTATAATTATATACTTTTAGGTATTTTTTACATTCATCTGAAACAGGACATAAATGTCGACTGTTAAAATTAAAATTGTGGGAGAGTAAAGCCATTCGAGGAACAGTCGATCGAATTCAATTGTATATGGAATATACGTATATACGAATAGCAGTCAGTTTAGACGACGACGGACCCATACGAAAAAAAATCCGCGAAGTTCAGTAATGATCGTTTCTTGAAAGGACTGAGAGAATTTGGGTAAAATAGAGAACATCACAACATGACTATATATAGCGCATTGACGTCATTAACCGTCAAAACAATTTGTAATTGTCTTTAAAACCACTCATCGATTTCATCAATAAGCATCTTTGGATTTTCCGTTAAAATCCATTTTTGTGACATAATGGATTTTTTAGTCTTCTTTACAATCATCAATAATTAACACAAAGTGAAACTTAACTGGTTAAGTAGCTTCATTATGAATTCTAGTTGAAGAAAAGATGCCTGAGATCTACCAGTACATACATGTTGACATGATATTCCACTGATATTCACCTCGTAGTCTAGGGTTTTACACATTATGCTCTAATTTTTCACTTTTATGCTAATTAGCATAATAGTGAAAAATTAGAGCATTAATGCTCGATGCTCAAAAATCTCCCCGGGAAAATCTCACTATTATGCTCGAAAGGCGTCACTATTATGCTCCATTATGCTCACATAAAAAAGCTAATATATACCTTTAAATAGCCAAAAAAGTCACTTAACGCTTGTTATATTGGAGCATGAGCAACACCTCAATGTAATCCTCCATCGCTCTGGCTTGGTTATTTAATGAAAAAACTCGATTCCGCCATGTTGGCATGTGTTGTGTTGTCAGGTGACTGGTGCCCAGATTTCTCTCGGCCTGTCCAGAGCCCAGACCCCAACCACCAGCCAGTTTTCGTGAATTTCGTCACTATTTATATTCCGGCATAATGCTCAATGTTTTTGCCTCATTATTATGCTCAAAATAATGCCGGGATAATGTGTAAAACCCTACCTCGTACACAGAGCTTCTTTTGGCACGTCACGCACTTCAACCAAACGAAGGCTAACATGATGTCAGCTATGAATAACATTCACGGTGAATGTCGCTTTATTCCAGGGGAGAGGAGGGGCACTCTCATATATAATCTAAATGGGTATGTGCCGCTGGTTTTCAAGCAGTTTCTGGGATAGGGTAAAGAAATCTGAGCTAGAGTTTTGGTCTACAGGGAAACTAATCAGTAGTTTGACGATAGAGTTTCTGTAAAATAGCAAGTCTGGGATAGGGGAGGGATTTTTGTTGCCTAGTCTAGAAGGGGGTTGCAAAATGCAGCTGAACGTGGTCTGGTATAGGGTTGAATACATTTTCTCATTCACAGACAATTATACTAAAAACAACCAAATTATATCGTACTTTTATGTTAAAAGAAAGCATAAATGGATTTAACTTACCTTTTCTTTCTTTGGATAAGGAATCCTAGCCACCTGAAGTCGAGATACATGTATATTTCGTCCGCGTGCTCTGCTCTCGAAGATATTTGACACCCTTCGATCGATAAATTATGCGCAACGGCTCATGGGATACCCGACTGATCCTCCTTAGTATAGGGTAAGGGTCTCAGTCCCAGCAGCACACCCCCACCCAAAAATATACATGTACAGAGTTACAAGCCTCCCCCCGGGCTTTGTACTTTAGACGATAGTCTCTGTTGTCGGGATGATATCCGAAGTTTTTGTATAAATAGTTGGCGTGGGTGTATGGCTTTATCAACTGAGTTAATTGGAAAGCGGATGTTTTGAACGCTAGTCCTTCATCAGAGCGAATTCGCTGTGAATTCTTGGTTTGCAACCACGTGACAAGGCGGCCATGTTGGTGGTCAATACAATACAATTTTTGTCGCAGAATTTGCATGAAAATAGAGTTTAGTTCCCAGCGGAGAGAAACGCTTTTGTTCTTGACCACCAACATGGCCGCCGTGACGTCACGTGCAAACCAGCAATAAGGGCTAGTGCTCGAAACAGGTTTCGGATCTCTTAACGGTGACCAGTTTACTTCAATTTCAATTAAACTCAATTTGTTTTTTCACTTATTACAAGAAAACCACAGACAACAGTACTTATAAAATATAAATTGACATGAGAGCCTGGAGGCTAAATCAATCACAAAGTTTTCAAGTTAGTTGCCAGCCATTTTTTATGTTATGTAAATAAAGGTTTAAAGGAAATCAGAGAAGCAGTTGCGAAATTAACTTACAGTAATAGTTTAACAAAGATGGGAACAAAATTGAAACTAAAAAAAGAAGCAAACTCAGTCCGATATTGTTGTTACCTCAGCAACTCAGTTAAAAAATACAACAAGCAAACCAATCTATTGTATTAAAGCTTGCCATATTTCCTCAAATAAACGCCCATTTGTTTTATAAACGTGTCAATTCAAAAGTCGATTACGAAAAGACATGGTATACACAGAATGTGTTGTACTCCTGAGATAACTCAACAGTCTTAAGAAACTTCCCTCCCTTATAACCTTTGAGGCAGTTAGCTATTTTTTTGTCCTTTAAGGTGGTTCAACTTGATTTTTTTTGGCGGCACAGCATCCCAACTTTGAACGGCTGATACTTCACTGTCTGAGCACACTCAGGCAAGCTGCTTCACACATTTACTAGATGTAGATCTTCAAAACTGCAAAGTTCAAAACATTTCATGAGAGCGTTTTCGAAAAAAAAAATTGTGTTTAATATTTTCCAGCAAAAAAAAATAAAGATTCTCCTTACCTTCCGTTAATTCGTTAATGCCACTGTTTTCTTGACAGATTGAAACAATATTTTTATCGTATATTAAACAAAAATAAAAAATAAAAACAACAACAACAACAACAAAAAAAAACAAAAGTAAGTATACATAAGTAAGTATAAGTATACCTGTGTTTATGTCAACAAAAGCAATGTTTTAAATATGCTCATTTTACTCACAGAAGTAACAGTTATGAAGCGTTTCCAAAACCAGTCGATGATTTTTTTTAAAAAAATGCTTTTGGTGTGAAGTCTACCATGTAACAAACTATCTCTGTAAATTTCAAATGCATTGACCCATTCCAAGGGCGCGAAAAAAATGTATAGGGGACTTTAATTGCCGTATTATTTGTTGACAGCCGTTTATTTCAGGACTTTCGTTAATTCTCTTTTATCTATATTCTACATATTTGTCTGCTTTTGAATCAGCAAGTTTGTCATGCTTGCTTGCTTGCTACGCCTCGCTGCTGCCGTAGTTAAGGTGGAAATTATGTCCCAGTAAAATGCAATAGAGCGTTTTCACTCACGTGACCTTCAGTCCCGTGGGACTCAAAAGACAAAGACCATGGCAGCCATGTTGGTGTTCCTAACAAAAGAAATTAATTAAAATTCTTTTGTACGGGAACACCAATATGGCGGCTATGACGTCAAGTGAAAACGCTCTATTAACATAAGGCTTCGGTTGAGCGTGAAATTTGTGACTGCAGTCAAAATCCGAGAAACTGGCTCTCAATGTGGAAATAACAACTCGCTTACTGCTTCTGCAAAAAAATCTTATGACCACAGCCTTATGTTAATTGCCATTGTAACTAAGAACAGAATTAGAAAGCGTGTAATTAATTTTATTTTTTGGAAAACAAAACAAAAAAATAGTTTCGCGATTTCTAACGCAGCTACATCCCTCAAACTTGGTGAGTGAAATCTTCTTCCTAGTATTGTGGGTTTTCAATTCACAAATATTAGAAAATTTAAATTTTACGAAAATGATTTGACACTGGATTCCGATACAAACACTGCATTTGGCGACATGCTTGCCCTGATTACCCATGACCGTCATGATCCCCCCAAAAACGCGAAGTCCTCAATTTGCTGAACCAGTCTCAGCCGCAGCCATGGCACAAGTCCGCGAGCAGAGAGCTGGAGCGAGGGAAACAGACTGCGTGACTCTGCGTGACAAGACCAAACATAACGAGCCAGAGCGATCCGGAAGTTCAAAAAAACGTAAGGTCTGATTGCTATGAAGTGACATCATAGGCCTGCTTAGCAGCCGTCATCGTATTTGATTTGCGGTTTCATAGCTGCAGCGTTTGATAATTAATGCTTGTACGTTATCAGATTGTGTACAAACTCCTGTGGAGCTCATCCTGTCATTTTGGAGGGGTTCAATTGCCTTTTTGACATCTTAGGAGGTTGGATTTCAATAAAAAATAATATGAGAAGAGCGGGAAAATTGGATCATTCTTCCCGCGAGTGCATCGATGGATTGCATTGACATTCGACGATTTGAGCTGCCTACGGTAAGCGATTTGAGAGACTCGTTTGTTCTAAATTCGAAGAAATGCGGCGTTTCTGCCACGGTTCAGCTTGCAGCGTAAAACAATGGCGGGCTTTATGATCGGAGAGTTTACAAGGACGATCTGGATGTTGCTGTACTGTTGCTCGGCTTAATTCGACGTTGTTTCCACCATTCAGGTAACGTTCTATTTCCTTTCTGTGTCACCCAGGAATATGATGAAAATTAATTTGGCACATGAAATCTAGGCAAATGTTATATATCCCCTCTGGTTCACCCAGGTTTGAGTTCTGGCATCGCCGTATGACATAACATTAATCAATATTTTGAGACGCAAATGAAATCTAGGCAAATGTTATATATCCTCTCTGGTTCACCCAGGTTTGAGTCCTGGCATCGCCGTATGCCTGAGCGCTTAAGGGATATATAACATTAATTAATATTTTGAGACGCACATGAAATCTAGGCAAATGTTATATATCCTTTCTGGTTTACCCAGGTTTGTGTCCTGGCATCGCCGTATGCCTGAGCGCTTAAGGGATATATAACATTAATTAATATTTTGAGACGCAAATGAAATCTAGGCAAATGTTATATATCCTTTCTGGTTTACCCAGGTTTGAGTCCTGGCATCGCCGTATGCCTGAGCGCTTAAAGGATATATAACATTAATTAATATTTTGAGACGCACATGAAATCTAGGCAAATGTTATATATCCTTTCTGGTTTACCCAGGTTTGTGTCCTGGCATCGCCGTATGCCTGAGCGCTTAAGGGATATATAACATTAATTAATATTTTGAGACGCAAATGAAATCTAGGCAAATGTTATATATCCTCTCTGGTTCACCCAGGTTTGAGTCCTGGCATCGACGTATGCCTGAGCGCATAAGGGATATATAACATTAATTAATATTTTGAGACGCAGATGAAATCTAAGCAAATGTTATATATCCTTTCTGGTTTACCCAGGTTTGTGTCCTGGCATCGCCGTATGCCTGAGCGCTTAAGGGATATATAACATTAATTAATATTTTGAGACGCAAATGAAATCTAGGCAAATGTTATATATCCTCTCTGGTTCACCCAGGTTTGAGTCCTGGCATCGCCGTATGCCTGAGCGCTTAAGGGATATATAACATTAATTAATATTTTGAGACGCACATGAAATCTAGGCAAATGTTATATATCCTCTCTGGTTCACCCAGGTTTGAGTCCTGGCATCGCCGTATGCCTGAGCACTTAGGGATATATAACATTAATTAATATTTTGAGACGCACATGAAATCTAGGTAAATGTTATATATCCTCTCTGGTTCACCCAGGTTTGAGTCCTGGCATCACCGTATGCCTGAGCGCTTAAGGGATTTATTACATTAATTAATATTTTGAGACGCAAATGAAATCTAGGCAAATGTTATATATCCTCTCTGGTTCACCCAGGTTTGAGTCCTGGCATCGCCGTATGCCTGAGCGCTTAAGAGATATATAACATTAATCAATATTTTGAGACGCACATGAAATTTAGGCAAATGTTGTATATTCTCTCTGGTTCACCCGGTTGGAGTCTTTTTTGTGTGTAACAAAGCAAGCATTACAACAAAATTATTACAGTTGTTATTCAAGTTACAAAAGTTTTAACACAGAAATATAAATGTAGTTCCAAAAATGCTATAGCTATCAACTATAATTTCGCTTCCTATTTTCTTTGTGCCAGCCGTAACAGAGGGAATCCACATTTAGCAATTATAGCCGGCCGTCTTTAATACGAACTACGTCTTACACCGAACTTCGAGTTCAATAATTATAGAAAGCCGACATGGTTGTCTTGTTTACCGCAGAACGATGTTTATATTTGTACCTAGGTTGTGGTGTTTCCGTTCCGAATCGCTACATTTCGTTAGCTTGAATACACCGTGAAAATTTCCGGACAGAGTTGACTTCCACTCGAAGTAAAGGCCCTTACTCGTACCGCGCTGTTTAATATTCAGTCGTACAAAACCAACAAAAATATAAATTTCTTGTTTTGCAGATATCTAAGCGGCTGACGTTTTCTGTTATTGTACTGTTTCTAATACTTGGACCCTTCTTTAAATTTATTGTGCCCATAAGATCCTTCATAAAAACCATAAAGAGTTTTCATGTTCAAAAACTACATCTCACAAGCAATTTCCTGTCAAACCGCAGCAAGACCTCTAAAACCCTCATAAAAATAGAATCTTAATTAAAAACGTGCATGAAATGAATTTTCACGCCTAAAGATTATAACGCCTTACGTGGAACAGAAATGGTCATCAGAAGGGATTAGATTACATTGGCATGCTGGAAATTACTAGACCTCCCTCTGAGATATAGGGCAAATTGCCCTATATCTCAGAGGGAGGTCTATCTATTTTTTTGGTTGCTAAGAGCGTCTGGCTCGTTATGCTTACCCCATTCGCCGCGGTCATCTCGCTTGTTGATCGCTGGCTGTGTTTTCGTCAAAGGAAGCGACTATCGGTGAGCTAAATGCTAAAATCCCTTTTCATAACAGTCGTCCTTTTGAGTCTTGCAGTCTACTCTGAGGTAAGGGAAACTTTGATGAAAATAGGACCGGTTATATTGAGAACATACGCGCACATACTAGTCAAAAGCAATTCCACTTTCGTTTATAGTCACAACAATACGTAAATTTCAATTCGAAGCGAGCTGTTGGTTGTTTCGTATTAATTACAGCTGTGATCCTTTAAATGTTACAGTAAATACATATATAACATGAAGGTGGAAAGTTTGACCAGAAACTTCCTTTTCATTTGAAGCTTTTAACACTAAGGTTTTCACTTATGCAGTTTTACTGAAAACTGTTCCGGTTTCAGTTCTGTTGCTTATTTACATTTGTGCAAATACCTCAAGGTAATATGGGGTTAAAGAGGCAACTACTCGAGGTATATGCGCTCAAAAGGTATATAGAGAGTTGTAATAAAACTGATGTATTGAAAATCGAAGTTCAGTAATGATCGTTTTTTGAAAGGACCGAGAGAATTTGGGAAAAATAGTGAACATCACAACAGGATTATATTTAGCGCATTGACGTCATTAAGCGTCAAAACAATTTGTGATTGTCTTCCTCGCCAGGCATGGATTTCATCAATAAGCATCTTAGGTCATTCCGTTAAAATCCTCCTTTGTGACATAACAAAACAATGAAACCCAGATCAAGCAGTTTTATTATGAATTTTCAGTTGAAGAAAACCTCTAGAAATACATACATGTTGACATGATGTAAACCTGCTACACAGACCTTCTTTTATGACTCGTCGTGCACTTCAACCAAAACGAAGGTCTGCGTAGGAGAGTAACATGATGGCTGCGGCCGCGCTAGAGTAGTTAACCCGGTTATTTGCAATTAACTAATTAAAATTAACTGGTTTAACAAAATTCCTGATGCGGCCGCGTATTTTTGGCGTTCACCGAATTTTAACCGTGTTAGCGGTTCCCATGGAAATTAATTAGTAAAGAACAATAGACTTTTTTAACCGGGTTAGGTTTATTTAAACCACCTCGCTAGGTGGTTTAGTGCTGGTTAACTTTTTCCGATTTGTCAATCATCTTCGCTTACGCGGTAATTTTTGGCTTTCTGTTGAATTCGTAGACCTTCGTAGGACTTTCAATTTCAAATAGAGAAAGGAAAACCGTCGTGTGTTTATGTTCTCCACAAAACCTATAATTTGATCATTTGACGATGTTGTTTTGCAGGGAATAACAATATGTAAAATGCACGTGCAGAGGCATTAGGCCGGTTCACACTAGGGCCAAAGTGCACTTGAAGTGCACTTGATAATCAAGTAGACTTGAGGTCTACTTAGGAAAGACGAGACAATAGATTTTCAGGCATGACTACGCACAGCGTGCGTATTTAGATGCAAATTACTTGCGATCGCAAGTTGGTATGCAGTTGATTAGCCGTGATAAACAAAGTTGAAGCACTAAAGTACGATATGCATAAAACGCTAAGTCGATAGTAAAATATTTTTTCTAATCATGTGAAGTTTTATTTGAACTTAATTCAGCAAAACATCGTATCAGAGCCTGGTGTAACGCTATGCTCACTTTTTGTTAATTTTTGGGAACTTTTTCGTGCTCGTCATTAAAACATGTTTTTGTAACTTATGAGTATTGAATGCGCGCATGGCTGTAGTGTTTTTGATTGGCTAAACCTGAGAATTAGACTACAACCTTTTTTTCTCAATGTAGAATTTTTTACCCTAAGTCGGCTTGAAATACGCCTTCCAATGCAACAGCTAAAGTAAAACTTGAGGTCCTGCTTAATAATTTAATAATAATAATAATTTATTCACTTAATATAGCGCCTTTTAACATTAAAATGATCAAAAGCGCTTTACACAAATTTTATACTAATTATAATTTAATCCTAATTAATACTAATTTTACACGAGTTTTATACTAATAATAATTAATCCTGATTAATAATAATTAAATACTAAAAATGCACAATTGACCACTCCCAAAATATTACTCGTTGTAGGCTAAATTAAAAAAATATGTCTTAAGTTTTTTCTTAAAAATGCTAAGTGATGTCGTTGTTCGAATATTTGCTGGAAGGCTGTTCCACAGTGTGGGGGCAGCAGCATAAAATGAACGAGCTCCTAATGTAGAAAAGAGAGTCTTTTAGAAGTCGTCCGTGACTGCGAATCGTAAACCAAAACGCAGAGAGCTCGTTCCCTGTGGAATTCAAAGTTGCACTCACACGTGCATTTAGCTGCACGGCTGCACGGCTTTACTGTCATTGGTCAAGTGCGCTCCCAAGTAAGGGGTGGACCTTACTTTGAAGTGCACTTGGATTCTTTTGTTTTACGCATATCGCCAGGGCAACAAAGAAGCCATTAAGTGCGGACATTATTGAACGTTCACACTCCAAGTACGCGAGCTACACTTGGGTGATTCCGCACAAACCAACAGCACGTGCCATTCAAAAAGACGTTTTTGATAAAAAAGAAGGGAAATATGGAGCTTTTCGAAAACGAACCACTGGAAATTATTTAACTTTTTAATTACTTTCAGCATGATATTAATTTTTACCTCTTTAATACATTTTACAATGAGATTTAAACGTGTAAATAAATCAGATGAGTGCTTCTATTGAAATGTAAGTCTGACTTAGAAAACGCTCTCAGAAAGGAGTTCACACTACAAGTACGTACCAAGTGCACTTCAAGTGCACTTAAGAGCCCTAGTGAGAACCGGCCTATTGTTTTCGCTCATTAATCGTATTGTTTTGTGCAGCACTCGCCAGCAAATGATAACATGATCTCTCACGTTCAAAGTTCAACCTTCTGAAGTGCGGCCGCTCAGAAAAATAAACTCGGTTATTTTACTTTTCACCTAGTTATTTTAACCGGGTTATTTTAACCGGGTAACTAAAAAAAATAACCCAGTTAACTTACCAAGTGCGGCCGCAGCCGATGTCGGCTACTAATAGGTGGTTTGCAACCATTCCCTAAGGATTTAAAAGACAAAAGCGCAGCGGCCATACTGGTGGACGGAACAAAAGAAAGTAATAGTGCTGATGAGAAATCTTTTAAAAATACTACATACACCGCTAAAAAAAGTTAAAACAAAAAAAACCCCGAACGTTTTCGACTAAATAAGTCATCTTCAGGGTAAAAGACCGTCCGCTACATGCATATTTTATATCTTTTAAGTGATTCTCGATGAGAGCAGTCTTCCTACGTACGTAAGAAGGAACTTCTTTGTTCAAACTGGGGCTCCATTGTTGAATCATTGTGAATCATTTTGTTTCTTGCACCAGCCTGACCAGCGTGACGTCAGGTGAAAACGTCCTTTTACGGGCGCGATCCAAACTTTCCAGAAATTCCGGTACAGAATCGGAAGGAACGAAATGTTTTCAGCAAAAGTGTTCAGAAATTTCGAAAACTGTTGCATTACCAAACTGCAAACCATTGAACCAAAATTTCCGGAAATACCAGGAAGGAAACGAAATGGAACGGATGAGTGCTTGCTCGCGGGCTTAGTCACGAAGCTCGCCGCGAGAATACCTCTGGTACCCAGGGTACAGCGCTGTATGTTTAAAAAGCCAACGATTTTGACCTTTCATTGGCGAGTGCGTTTGATGTGTCAATTGTTTACCAAGCGCATTCCTAGCTCGTTACAGGTGTGACCGACCAAGCGCGGCACTGCTTGCTTGCTTGAAAAAACAAGGCGGAGTAGGTAAAAACTTCAAAGGGTCCGTAGCTCAAAGAGAGCTCTCAAGTGCGCACTACCCACCTGCAATGAGGTGAATAGTTGTTTTAGTATATACTGAAACAGTGAGATAATATAACGAAAATGATGCTTTTGAACTCATTTATTTCTCATTTATTCACTCATTTATTCACTCATTTATTCCTCATTTATTCACTTTCAATGTCAAAGGTTGCCTTTACCTCACTTTACACCAGCCCTCTAGTTTTTTCATCGATATTCAATTTCAAGGGAAGCCGATTGGGAAAAAGAAAACAGCCTTATCCTTGTTCGAAGTGTTTGGCCTGTCTCTTTTTATACCATGTGATTATTTTTACAGAGCGCCATCCCTCTGCGTTGCACGAGACTATACCGTAAAATGTCGCTTATAAGCCCTGGGCTTATATAACTTTGTAAGGGTTGCAAGCAAAACATATTGTGATAAAGAAGCGTTCTTTCAGTTAATCATTGGCGTAAATGTTTGTAAAGAATTTCTGTTGTGTTCAGACAGAGAGGATGTACTGTTGGATGCAGTAATACGCCATGATAAAACAACGGAGGTTCTTTGTCTAGGGCCAAGACACTATTCAACAACAGAATAAAGAGCTAAAACTAACTGCGAGAAATCGTGATTCCAATATACAAACATGATTGCATTTTCATTCTTACATCCGTGATGAAGAAACACTTCCTCACAAGTATTGCACGCCGCAGACTACGGACACTAAATCACGGCGTATTTACTGATCCCAACATTTCCACAACGGTAACATAAACTTCAGCCAATTACCATTTGTCTTGCAACACAAGTCTGAGCCAAAGAAACCCTAATATATACTAAGACAGCTAGTGCAGCGAAGGCATAGAGAAATAAAATAATTATAATCATGGCTATAGCATGAAATTCTCCGGGATCCTGTCATTATCGAGCAAAGTAAGTAAATAATTTCTCATAGTCCTACTTGGGAAAGCTTTTCTAAAACAGACCAAAACAAGAACTCTGCGAGTATTAAAGTCGGGGTTTAGGGTCACTAAAAACCATTTCAACTTCTAGACTGTGAACATAAACCGATCTGGTCACGTCTGCAACATTGTACTACACTAACTAGTCTAAGGCATGCTATGACAATGTAAACATAATACTCGTCCAGTGTGAAGATTTATCGAGGCCTGAAGACGGGTTTTCATTCATTGGATAGCTAACAAGCCAAACAACACTAGCTACAATCAAAGGCTCCTAAGAGCCAACCCGTGAATAAGAAATGCTAACGCGTAACGCAATATTGCGGTAAGCTTATGTTTTCACCCTGACACGGTTCGATAATTTTTTAAAATTAAATGTAAGGATTTTTGACGAACGCAAAATACATCACTTTCATAATGTCCAGTCCGAAGAAGAAAGAAAAAAAAAGAGAGAGAGAAAAAAAGCCGGACTTGAACCTCGCGCCTCCCGACTCCAAGTCCTGACTCTAAACCACTTGACCACTGAGGAACACATACTTACTGAAGACTAAATTTTGTTATTTCAAGGTAGATTCGCATCAAAACGCGTGTCTTGGTTAAAAAATCCTTTTAGATCGATTTTAATGTTGCATTAAAGACTCCAAATGCGAAACATCTTACAGCTTATTGTTGATTTTATTCGCTGACAACAAATTATTGTTATCGCTAGATTCACTTTGTTCTTGTTACGAAACGCATTCGTAACAAAGCATTACGTCACTAAGTTTACAGCTGATGGAAGGAGTGAGTGAGTGAGTGAATTCAGCCACCGTTGCCGATAACCCGTTCATTATGCATGCGCTTATTCACGGGTTAAAAAATGGACATTGAATTGTTAAAGCGATCTTGACAAATATCGACCGTGGTTCATTGTTATTTGGACGCAAAATGGACATCAAATTGATAAAGCGACATTGACAAATATTATTTGAACGAATTGACCATTTGTCTTTTAAAACTCTCTCCGATCAGAAGAACAAGCAACAGGGAATGAATGCTGTATCATCTGTGACGTTGTCACGCTAACGATATTTTTTATCCTTGTGTTACTTTTGTAATACCGGTATTTCCTCTATGTGCGGAATGCATATTATGTTTCCCTTTAAGTACACTTCAAAATCCTTCTTTTTTAGTGTTAATTATCTCACCACATCAGATGTGAAAGTCATTGTTAGTTTTACCTTTCTGTTCACTTTATTCCGAAGCTCGGAGTCACATCAGATGTACGTTTTTGATCGGTTCATTCTCATTATTGTATTTTTCTCTCGCTCTAAGTATATATATATATATATATATATATATATATATATATATATATATATATATATATATATTTTTTTTTTTTTTTTTTTTTTTTTTTTAACGCAACGTGGTCAGTTTTGTCAAACTTTTGGCGCTGCGGGTTCTTCAAACAGTGAAAAATGCACATAAAACTGAAATTCTTCATTGAGAAGAATGCACTTTCGTAAGTTGAATTTAGTTTACAATCAGCTGAACTTGCCTTTATTTAAGTGCGAGGCAAAAAGGACAAATAACTTGTCTCAGTTTCACGGGAAAATACATGAACGGCGAAATCAGTCGCCGGCAAAGTTGTCGACTGGCGAGAAAGAACTTAAACTTAGCTGAAAACAACTTGCAGAAAAGATACATCTGATTATTCGAAGACATTTCAGACTGAAAAAAAGGTTAGCTTTGTAAACTATGCCTAGTAAAATTATATTTGACTTTGTGTAAGGTTGTTCTGTTCTATTTCCGCCGAGCGCGATTCTCTAAAATTTGCTCTTTGTTGTGCTGTGTTAATATTAAAAGATTATAGCGATGATTAAAGCTCAAGAGAATTTTTGTGTGAGCCTTTTCAGTTACACAATTTATTGACATAGAATGTTAAGGCTTTAATTATTCCTCACGCAAAAATATTTGCAGCAGTCTGTTCAGTGTTGGGTTGTTTATCTCTATTTTCTAAAATGATTCCTGCAAACTCGTTCACTCGCAGTTGTTCAATTTTGTTATTCAATTTTGCTTTTGTAGTCCTGCCATATATCAATGGTTTAACTGAGCCACATATAAGACTACTCAGAAAGAACGGAATTCGAGCCACGAGTAGACCCCTCAAGACCAAAAAACAGGAATTTGCTTGCTCAAGACCACCAATTTATATGATCTACAAACAAAGATTCCTTGTGCCGATTTTCCGTGGAGCTTTATTGGAAAAACTGGAAAGTGTTTACAAACCAGGAAGAAAGAACATATTAGAAACACAAAAACCTATAAAAAAGGCTCAAACATTGCCACTCATGCATGGCTGAACGGCCATTATATTGATTTTAACAACGCCCATGTTATTGAAATTGTTTCTGATCACTTTTAAAAGCACGCTTATTGAAAAATCATGACTATATTCGTTTGTTCACCTACAAGGAAATTGAAAGCACTAGTTCATAAAACCTACTGTTGTTTAGTCGGTCTTTTATAACTTGCAAATGGGGTAGTTTTTTTAGCGCGCGAGGCATGGGCACGAAAATGACGCGAGCGCGCGTTTTTTATTTTGATTACCTCACGAAAATAAAGAGGTTTTTACAGTAACTAAAGGCCTGGCTAAGCTAGGAAACATTGTTGCGGAGGCAAATGTTTCCCAGTTTAGCCACGCAGGAAACATATGTTGCGGAAACAAATTTTGCTGCTCGGAAACAAGAAAATGTTTTTGCCTCAGGTCAAAAACATTTTTGCTTTCCGGACACAAATTTTGCTTCCGAAACATATGTTTCCCAGTTTAGCCACCATGAAAGCAACGACCATGAAAGCAACGTTGACTAGTTTCCAGTGCTGCTCATTAAAAAATGTTTCCTAGCACCATGAAAGCAACGTTGACTAGTTTCCAGTGCTGCTCATTAAAAAATGTTTCCTAGCAACGGCGAGCGGACCGGCGAGCGTACAACAATGTGCATGCGTGACCCTTTGTTTCCGAAACAATGTTTCCTCGTTTAGCCACCGGGGCAACAAAACATTTTGTTTGCTTCCCGCTAATTTAGCCATCCCGGAAACATTACAGGAATGTTTCCGAAACAATGTTTCCTCGTTTAGCCACCGGGGCAACAAAACATTTTGTTTGCTTCCCGCTAATTTAGCCATCCCGGAAACATTACAGGAATGTTTCCGCAACAATGTTTCCTAGTTTAGCCAGGTCTTAAAACGTTTATTGCGCGCATTCCACACGGTAAATTTTTATAATTGGCGAATTAGTAGGATTTTCTCGGTTATCGATCACAAAAAAAGACAACAATTTTTGAACATACACAATCCCACTAAACGTAAAAAACGAAAAGTAAGTAAATTGCTGAAAATTATGTACCGATTTTTTATGGCTTAGTTAGATTAGCCTTACTGAATGTTTCTTCTTCACCAAAAATTGTGAATATTTACCGTCTAAGAACCGAGAAAATCCGTTGAGAGGTTTGCAAGCCTTGAACACTGACAAGCTGAAGCCCAACAACTCAATCATTGGTTACCATGGTAACAAGACAAGACTGCCAAGTTAGACTTCTCCGGAAACGAAAAAGCCTAAGCTACGTGTATGTGTATATTATGCCTAGTATCGCGAAACAAAACTCTCGAAAGACAGCAATAAGATCGTGCATATTTTATTTGGAAGACTGACCTTAACGGGACACTGTCCCGACAGAAATGGCGTGTTTTCATGATTATGGTCAGGAGCTTGCTTTAGCTTGCTTTATTATCTTTAAATAGGAAGAAAAACCGACAAAAGTTATGAACGCAGAGAAACGACTAAAAAAACTCAAAATTCCACCAGAATCGAAACTTTGAACGTTTCTTGACCGCCTGCCACGAAATCAAAATTGATTAACTGTAATCAACTTCCATTCTTGTTATCCTGCACTTTTTCTCCAAACTATTGCTTCTGTTTTTCTCCAATTTACTCCATAGAATCTTTTTATCCAATTTAGTTGTATATTTGGTGGCATTTGGCGATATAACGTGGAAATTAAGCAAACGCAATTTCGTTATTTCGGCAAGAAAGTGTCCCTGTCGGGCGTAGAATTGTGCTGTAAACAAAACATAATAACAAAATAGTTCAAACCAAGCTTACAACGATTCTTTCAGCAACAGTGTCATTGCTTACCTCAAACTTTCTTTTCCCTTTTTTTAGAACGCAATGCTCCAAAAAAAAATGACCAAGTGTCCTGGATGCAACCAGTTCATTTTTGCAACAGACTGAAGAAACATTAAAAAACATCGTAAAGGATATCATCCAAGCGCGCTCCCACAAATATTCATCTCTACACCGATAGATTTCCAAAGGCCATCATGCTGGAATTGCAAGTTAAGACAGTTAACGCATCGAGGAGACTGTCGGTCAAGCAAGCAAATTTGTTAAGCACATTGCGAATTTCTCGCACAATTGCTCGACCGAATGAGGCCGAGTTTTCTAAATAATTCTCAAAAAACACTAATAACACAAAGAAACAGTCTATGAAATGTTTCTTACAAAGTAAATGGACATTCAAAAATTAAATGTTATTTTCTTTACCGCAGTTTTCCAGGAACGCTTGAAAATTCTTAGAAAAGTCTGCCGCTTTGAGCATGAATTCTGAAGGAAGACATGTCCTAACTTTGTGATAAATGGATGCTGATCCTCAGAGGAAGATTACGTTCTAATTCACTTTGTTCAAATGAACGTAAATTATTTTGCACTTTCAACTCCCTGTATGAACAGATATCAAACTACAACAGGTTAGGACGAAAAAACTGATTATCACCAACATGAGCAGTTCTCTGCCGTTTTTCTTCGTTACGTTTGTTCTCGTGCTTAGCCTTTCTTTTCCTGCTAGTCGCTTCTTTTCGTCGTTAGAGTTGGAAGCCAGCTCGTCACAATTATCTATGTGTTTTGCATGCTCGATAGTATTGCATGACCCTTTGATCTTTGGGATTCTCTCTTAACAGGAGGTTTTCATGCTGTCCATAGCCATTTAATGAATTACTGTATTTCTCTGTGCCTTCGTTATGCTAGCTCTCCTGGCATATCTTAGGGTTTCTTTGGCTAACTCTTGTTGCAAGATAAATATCAAAATGTACTAATCCTAATGTGACGTATACATTCTGTTGTTACCGCATCGTGAGAGTTTTTAAAGGGAACCTCCATTGTTATAAGAATGGCAACAAAGCTCCATGTTGTAGGCTATGGCTATTACCAAAAAAAATTCATGCAGAAGAAATTTAAGAGAAAAAAAATCGTGCACAAGAAAGCACGTGAAAAAAAATTCAAGCATTTTGGTAAAAAAAATACTTGCAAATTGTGATGCTGAAAAAAAAATTCATACTCACAAAAAATTACTTTGATGGAACATTAAAACCGATACAAATAAATTTTTCAACAGAGACACTCGTTTTAACGCGTACCTGCGTACTTATTTCAATGTGGTGATGTGGTCTAAGTGTTGCGCTCCGAGGCTAAGGAAACCGGGTTCGAATCTTTTCTTCTCTTTTTCCGAACTGGACATTGTGAAAGTGATGTATTTTTTTCTTTGTGTTTGAAGTCGTTCACTTTTAAAACATAACCAAACGTGTTTATAATAACATAATTGTCAAGATACAACTGTCTGACTGTAAAAAAGATCTACCCGGCAGTAGCCTCAATATTCTCACCCTTTCATAATTCATTTTCCGATTTTAGTGGCTCATGGCCACTTTGATTGTACACTAAAATTTTCTTTCCATTCGTTATTGAAAAAATTGAAAATTAGACGTTATTTCCAACATTTTAACGTCAATTTGTTATAACAGTGGAGGTTCCCTTTAAGGCGGGGGTACACGTGAATTTGAATGAAATTTTAAGAGATTTAAAGAAGGGATAGAAGAAAGAAAATGATTTTTGGAACACTAACAGACAGTTGATACCCAAACAAGAGCACCCCAGGTTGCTAGTGGACTAACTTGGTGTCCATCTATTAATGATTTACTACAAATTCTAATTTAAAAAACTTCAACAAATCTTCAATATTTCTTATTTCTCTTAATATTACAAATCCTTTGAGAAAAACTATTTTCTCCCAAACATACACAAAAATCACCCAAAAATTTACAAAACATCCCATAACATAGATTCATGAGATGAGCATAGAGTTTTTGGATTGCTTGAAACATGAACGAGATATTTTCATTAAAGCCATGTCAAGTGGCGGAAAAATGGCGTTCATGTGGACCCCCGCCTTCAGACGGGATTTGAAAACTATATACCCGAGATCTATTTTGAGGGAAAAACAACAACTTGATTTCAACATGGCGGCTGATTATTATTATTATTGTTATTATTACTATGTAAGAGCACATGCTGTGTGAAAGCGAGGGTGATAAGTATACGAGGGTGATAAGTATACGAGGCTTCACAAAAAGGTTTGAGCCTGTTCATTTTGAAGTTCCCAAGTATTTATATTTTACTACAGCTTTTCAAGTAAACCAGATGAGTTATTATACTTACTGCTTGATTTTATCGGTATTTCTAGATATGTGATGCAACATTTTATACTTGCTCAGAGTTGATCCAAAACTCATCTAAATGATGTAATGGCTTCATCTGAGTTATTCTCTTACGAGTCAGAATACACAAGAACGCATAAAGTGGTAGTTGTAGGTAAGTACTAAGTAGTGTATTGTCAGTAGCTTTACTATGTAAAACCCCCTTTATTTATTTTTTTAAATTTCGGTAGAATCTTAGATGTACACACAGAATATATTGTCTTTTTCCTTTCACACTTTTTTTTCATAGGGCTGCAGGCCCCTTTCCCTCTCCCCCTCCCTACTCAAGAAGTTTGAACGCTTTAGTTTTTAACAGATTGCATTATTGTTCTTCTGTTTGGTCCAACACCTCTAAGAAGAATATATGGAATATAGGGAGTGTAGCGCATTTGATCATATCGACATGGAAATTGCGCATAAGGTGCATATGTTGAGCGACGAGTAACCTTGTCTTTTCCATTCCATAAGAAATTGAATATTAAAGTTTTAAATTCCTTTATAATTTGAATAGGCGCACATAGAAAGGAGCTCAGATAAATCATTTTTGGTAACAAAAAAGATTAACTGATATTCACTTTGCTGTGTATGGAGCGACCTTGTTTTCCATAAATTTATTACATTTTTAACTTTTTTCAATCTCTGTTGAAAATTTTTTCAACCAAAAGGTGCACATCATAAGTTATATAGATTCCTAAGAATTTAATACATTTTTGCCACCTAACACCAAAGGGTTAACATCCGATCCGATCCACATTGCTTCAGTTTTTTGGACGTTTAATTTTAGACCTGAAGCTTTCTCAAATTTGTCTAACAATTTAAATAGTATTTTTGCAGAATTTAAATCAGACAGAACAGCAGTAGTGTCGTCGGCAAATTGAAGACGTTTTGTTTCCATATCATCAATTTTATCCCTTTTATTTGATCTTCAGTTGTTATAGCAATGGCTAGGATTTCTACTGCGATAAAAAAAAAAGGTATGGGGAGAATGGGTCACATTGTCGTACTTCTCTTGCCATTGTAAAATGTTGTGAGCATAAGCCATTAGTAATGATACAACGTCTGGTACCCAAGTGAGTGCAATACGTGGGTCTGAATAATGGTCTATTCTAAGGACATGACCCAGCCTCTATACCCGCTCTTCTTCTAATCTCCTCATTTGTTATTCGTATTGGCCAGTAGATTTTAAATATCCTCCTTAGGCTCTTGTGTAAGAAGGCATCCAGCTTCTTCTCATCCGTTTTAGTCATCCTCCAAGTTTCGCACCCGTACAAAAGGACCGAAATGACATTAGACTTGAAGATTGTGATCTTTGTCCTGCTCGTAAATTGACTGTTCTTCCAGATCTTATCCAGCTTGGCATATACTGCCCTTGCTTTCCCCAATCTTGCCTTGATGTTTTCCTCTGTGCCACCTGATCTGTTGACCTTCGCGCCCAAGTACACCAAGCTTTCTACCGCCTCAATGTCATGACCATCTACCTTTACTTTTTTCGTTATCGGTTGTATTAAATCTGAAGAGTTTAGTCTTGCCGGAGTTAATCTTTAACCCAGTTTCTTTGCTCATGAGACTATTCACGTTCTGATGAACCTGGTCTTTTTTACCTGAGATAAGTCATCTAACTTGGACCACAGTTTCCATACTGATACCAGTGTTGTCACCATGTACTGTTCTTCTCACGATCCAATCGATCACGAGTAGGAATAGAAACCTCGTCATGTTGCGCCCTTGCTTTACCCAGATTTCACATCAAACCAGACGGTTTACCCTGAACCATCGATTAGTGCGCACTGGTTACGTTCATACATGGCCTTGGCCATCTTGACAAGCTTAGGAGGGATCTCGTAACACTCCATGATTTTCCACAAGGTTTCCCTGTGAACACTGTCAAAGGGTTTTTCATAGTCAACAAAGCAGACGTACAAGCAGGAATTCCATTCAATTACTTGCTCCACAATGTTTCTAAGAACGGAGATTTGCTCTATCGTGCTCCTTCCTCTCCGAAAACCCGCTTGTTCCTTCCTTAAGTTGGCATCAACACCAGCTGAAATTCTTCTGATCTACACCCTGCCCATCACTTTTGCAACAACAGACATCAGAGTAATCCCCTCCAGTTTTCACACGCTGTGAGATCACCTTTCTTCGCCAGCTTAACAATGAGACCTTTACCCCAGTCCGCAGGCACAGTCTCACTATCCCATATCACGTGGAAAACGTCACATAGCACATCAACTGGTGTTGTTATGTCAGCCTTAAGGAGCTCTGCTGTTATATTATCCATTCCCGGTTCTTTTCCGGTGCTCATATCAGTGATTGCACTCCTGAACTCTACCTTGTTGATGGGGCCTGACGATATTTCCTCTACCATCTCCGGGTTATCGGTTACATCAGCCACTTGTTCTGGGTTCGGTCTGTTCAATACCTCTTCAAAGTGTTCCTTCCACCTCCGTCGTACATCCTCCTCATTTGTTAGCAATTTCTCGACTTTGCTTTTAATCATGTCAATTCTCTTTGGTTTCTAAAAACACAACTTCTTCGCAGCATCGTATAACACCTTTCATTTGCCCAGGCTTTGCAGCATCTTCGCTTCTTGGGCTACCCCTTTAGCCATTCTCTTTTATCCTTTCTCAAACTTCTCTTGACTTCTTGATCTTTCTTCCTGTAATCCTCTTGAAACCTTACTCTTAGTCTTTCAGACTTTACCCCCACTAACTTTCCTTTCAACTACCACCTCTCTTCAATTTCTCTCCAGCTGTCACGACTAATCCAACTCTTCATTTTCCTCGTTCTGTAACCCAAGACATCCCTGGCAGTTTCGCCGAAGGTGTCTCTGACCTCTTCCCATTTCTTTTCAACTTCGTTTTCACTTGATACTACCCTCTCGTTTCTGTGTTCTTCCTCTTTGCCTTCTACTGATGAGTAGCTGAACCTGTTCTTTAATTGCAACTGCAATCGTTTCCTAATTTCAGGCATTTTCAGCTTACCGGTTTCGTATCTACTGACTACATTCGCTCTCTTGCCTGTTCTATTCAGCTTTACCTGTGTCTTGGCTATCACCAAATTGTGGTCGCTTGCGTAATCAGCACCTCTATAAGCCCTGACATCTTGCACTGATCGTTTAAACTTAGAGCTTATGGCCACATGGTCAATCTGGTTGCAGAATTGACCATTCGGTGAAGTCCAAGTGTATCTATGTATGTCCTTGAGTGGAAACATAGTTGATGCAATCGCAAAGTCGTTAGTCGCACAGAAAGCCACAAATCGTTCTCCATTATCACTTCTCTCTTCCACTCTGCTAAACTTCCCCACAGCACCCTCCCATCCAATTTGTTGCTGACCCACTTTTGCATTCCAGTCACCCACAACCAGAAGCATGTCATGCCTTGGCGTCTCATCAACAATCTTTTGCATCTGCTCGTAGAAGTCGTCCTTCACTTCTTCCTCTGTCTCCTTTGTCGGGGCGTAGACCTGGATGACCGTTGTCGTAATGAAGCGAGAGTGAAAGCGAGCTGTTATAATTCGGTCATTTATCGGCCTCCAGCTGTCTAAAAATTGGGCAACTTCCTTCGACATGATAATTGCAATTCCACTCTAGTGTACATCATCGTCCGGCCCTGCCCGATTATATGATGGTTTCGCCAGTTCGCGTTTTCAGTCGTCCGAATCCTGACCACCTAAATTCACTGATTCCCAGTATTCCAATGCCATATCGAGCCATTTTCCTTGTGACTTACTGTTTTACCCACAGAGTACATTGCCCGTACGTTCCAGCATCCTACCTTAACCTTAGTCTTTTGGTTAGCTAACGACGTAGTCAGACCACGGGTTTCCTTTGGGCTTTTATCCGTGGTCGCCATGGTTCCATCCACCCAGCTGATAAAGTTATCATTTGGGGTTTAGCAAGTCGTTGTGTTGCATCCGATGTATCCTGTTTAGTTCGGGTCCCACCTTGTCAGCAACCCTGAATCCCTACTTTTATGATTTATTAACGACCATCAAATTGTAAATTTCGTGGATTTTTTAGTTTTTATTATTTGTGTAGGGTTCTTACATTATTAAAATACGGATATATAGGACATTTACCGCAGCTGTTATTATAACTTGGTTGGCTTAAGTTGCTTTCTCAAATTCTTGCAAGCAAACCTTTTTAACATGACAAAAAAACTAATTATTAAGATTATGAATTTTAATATGGTCATGCTGGCTAATGTCACTTGTTTCATTGAGCAGGTCCCTCCGGTGCAGGCAAGACAAGCTTAATTAAAAGATTTGTCTTTGGAGATTTTCGTGAATCGTTTTCCAGAAGTTGGATAATAAGTAAGAATTGTTTTCATCCGTTCCATTAAAAATGGTGTAATTGTATGCCTCACTGCATAATTTGACTGTTTATTCATACAGTTGATTTCTTGTGTCTTTAGATGACAGTTGCACAGCTGCGATCCCTGGTGTGGATGATAAGCAAGATGTATTTGTTATATGGGACAAGCGATATGAATGGCACTTACCGGGTGAAGGGCATGAAACAAATTATATCGACTTCTTCGGGGAACCTGAAATTGTTCTTTCCATATATGATATTTCAAACTGGCTTTCATTCGATAAGGCGAAGATTGAGTTTGAAAAAGCTGTCGAGGGATGCCCTCGTGCATATCCTAGAGCTCTTGTGGGAAGTAAATCAGATTTGTCAAGGATGGTGGAATATGAGGTAATTGGTGGGTGTTGGTCATGTTTGATATTTATCATTGTAAAGTGCTTTACTAATTCGGCGCAACAATTGTGTAATTTGCATTTTAATAAACCATTTATACACCAACAATGTAATTAAAGAAACGTTGTCGGGAAAAAAGCTAGCATAAACCATAAACGAGACTACACAATGGAATTCTGGGAACATTAGGCAAATTATGCTTGTTAACCTTCTTTTATTGATGTTTAAGATTTATTCCTTCCTAAAAGTTTTCAGAGACTGATTGGGAGCTTACTTTGTGATAATAATGTGCAATTTATCTGAGAACACAGTAATATTTTTCCGTTTCCCAGAAAACCATTCGGTCGTATCGTTCACAGTTTATACTTTTTACCCGAGAACGTTTTTTATTAAATATCAGGTGCATAAGCAATTATATAAATTGCAAAACATGATGCAAACTTAAGAGAGAAAGAGAAAGAGTATTGTACGTTGTGCAACGTACAATGGAACAGAAGGGCGTAAGCATTTGTGGCGTCTGTATAATGTAAAAAAGAATGGAACGAAGAAATTGGCATTCGTTTCTTAGATTTTGCCTATAAAGGGAGCTTTACCTAGAAAAGTTTTTGAGAGTCCCGCATCATGGCATGTATTCAGTGTGTAATTTTTTTTTTAATTTCCTCATTTAATTACAATATAAAATTTACACTACTTACAATACAATGCTTACATTACTTAACGATACTCTACTTACAACACGTGCAATACAATACTCACACTAGCTACTTACAATACAATGCTTACACTACTTATAATACAATACTCTACTTATATACAATACGTACAATTACATTTCAATCAAAAAGGAGTAACATTTAACAATGACTAACAACAATAATAATACATTTATACATCACTTATTACTTACAATATTTGAACTACAAAGTTTTTCAATTTTATATTTTAGGAGAATTTTGCGCATGAATTCTTGTACAGAAAGAGCTTTCTCTTCGAGTTTCGCACTATATATATAATACCGCATGAACAGGAAGGTGTAATTCAGTCTTCTCACCAGTTCTCCAGTTTTGGTTTTATTGATAAAAATTCCAAATAATATATCCTTTTCACTTGGGGTGAAATTACATTTATTTGTATTATTAAACCATTCAAGAGTTTTTTCAATAAATGATTTAGTGAAAGAGCAGTCTTTAAAGGTGTGTTCTGTAGAATCTTCCTCACCACAATAAATACAGTCACTATTTGGTTTGATACGAAATTTAAAAAGTTTCTTTCTGGTAACGACGATCCGATGAATAAATTTAAATTGAAATTCTCGTAATTTTTGTTCTTGACACAGTTTCGGTATAGATTTAAAAAGCTGGCACCAATCGTTCTCATTGAGGGGGGAAGTTTTATTCCATTTCTGTGTTCCAGTTTGATAGGCAGTATGGGTTTTGTTATTTAGAAGTTGATAGTAGTCTTTTGTTTTCAGCTTACCTAGATCAACTTGAGTCGTGGAGTCCAAAGAGAACATTGTTGAATTTTCAATACAGTTGATTGGTAAAGAGACTATTTGTTGTTGTGCGAAGATCAAAAGGTGACTAGGAATTGCACTAATAATTTGATAAAATTGGAGGAAGTTTGTTCTACAATCATATTTTGTCTGGAAGTCGGAAAAAGACATAAATTTACCGTTTTCATTTAAAAGGTGTCCAATAGAGATTATACCTTTGGAAAACCATTCTCGATAAAAGATAGGCTTTCCTCCAATTAATATGTTCTTGTTGTTAAAAAGGATAGTATTTTGTTCTTGTTGATGTTGGTATAAACATTTTAACTCTTTGAAATAATTTAACATTTCGATATAAAACTTTGGTAAATCCTCAAAGTATTTAAGTTCATAATTACACCTTAGGAGGAAGTTAAGACCACCGCATTTCTTAAAATAATAATTGGGAATAGCACTCCAATTTGATTCACCGGATTGCAGTAATCTCGATATCCATCCTAATCTTAAAGACTTCGCAGTTAAATCAATATCCACCATACATAAACCACCTTTATCATAATTCTGATATACTCCTTCACGCTTAATTTTATCTTTTTTGTTGTTCCATAGAAATTTAAAAAGCTTATCCTTTACAATTTGGAGGATACTCTTCGGAATACAAGTGTTAGAGAAAGAATGTATTAGCTGCGAGATTCCCAAGGACTTAATAATCAATATCTTACCGTATAAAGTTAACGCCCTAGACTTATATCTAAGTTTGATTGCAACTTCTGAACTTTCAGATTAAAATTAAAGTTGTCGTTGCCCGTTTCATCATACGAGATATAAGTACCTAAGATCTTAGTGGGACTTTTGACCCATTTCAATTGTAATGGTTTTATATCGTTTGGGCCCATTTTCCGAGCCACATGGCTTTTGTCTTCTTCAAATTTAATTTTAAACCGGAACATCTGCCAAACTCATTTACAAAGTTCAGCGCGTTTTTTACTGAAGTTAGATCTGAGCAAAAGAAATTTGTATCATCAGCAAATTGATTTAGTTTTATTTCCTGTCCAAAGATACAAATTCCTCTCACATCAGGGCTCTGGCGTATTTTGTTGGATAGCATTTCTGCCGCTAAGATAAAAAGATAAGGAGATAGGGGACAGCCTTGTCTAACGCCTCGTGAAGGTTTGAACCACTTGGTAGAAAATCCATTATTCATTACTGCAGATTCAATGTCAGTATAGAAAAGTTTTATCCACCTCTTCACGCTCTCTCCAAAGTTGAAGCATTCTAATACGCGATGCATAAAGGGCCATTCTAGTGTGTCAAAAGCTTTCCGAAAGTCTAAAGAAATTAAAATACCTGGAAGTTTTTGTTTTAAAGTTATATCCAATATGTCACTAATTAACCTGATATTTTCTCCTATATATCTACCTTTTATAAAACCAGTTTGATCAGGGTGAACTATTTTAGGAAGTAACGGTTCTAGTCTCTTAGCAATAGTCTTTGAAGCGATTTTATAATCTACATTTAGTAGTGTAATCGGACGCCAGTTTTGCAGGAGTGTTAAAGATTCATCTTCTTTTGGAATAAGGGTTATGGTTCCTCTACGCTGTGAAATTGACAGTTTACCTATATGATATCCAAAATTAAGGCTAGCCACGAGATCCGGACCTATCAAATCAAAAAAAGATTGATAAAATTCAACAGTAAAACCGTCTTCGCCAGGCGATTTTTCTTTCTCAAAGGAACGGATGATTTTCTCACATTCGTCATACCCCAAAGCGCCTTCCATTTCGTCACGTTCGTCTTCAGACAATTTGGGGATGTTAACATTGGCGCTAAAGTTTAAGAAGTCGCACTGTGAGTCAGTTATATCGGAACTGTACAAATTTTCATAAAAAGTCTCGATGGCTAGTAGAATTTCCTTTTCATCAGTGATTGTTACTCCATCATCTGATTCTAAAGACTGTTTTCCTATTGTAATTTCGCTTTTCTAGATTAAAGAAATATTTTGTAGCTTTTTCTCCGTTTTCGATCCAGCGACATTTGGATCTAAACATAGCCGCTTTACTCTTACTATCATAAATTGATAAAAGTTCGTGTTTAAGTTCTTCATAATCCCTTAAGTGCGTATCAACGTTCTGTAAATCATTACTGTTACAAATTATTATATCTAATTCCTCAAGGCGTTCCTTAATTTCGCTTTCCCTTTTCCTTTGTGTTATAGCTTTACGTTTGGAATAACCAATGATGAAAGATCTCAGCTCCATCTTAAGCAATTCCCAAAACAGCCCTTTATCTTGTATGTAATTTAACTTTTCGCGAAGAGTCGAATACATCTCTCGGATTTTATCAATAAAATTATCGTCTTTTAGAGGTTCGTTATTGAATTTCCAGAAGCCCGGTCCTCGTGAGGGTGCTTTAGACCACGACATAGTTAGGTATAAAGTATTATGGTCAGGAGCAATCGATGTTTTTATATCTACTTTTTTGACAAATTTAGTGAGGTTACTTGAAATAAGAAATAAGTCTATCCTTGTTTTAATATTCAAAGCCTTTGATGCATGCGTGTATTTATTAAGTTTAGGATGGCCCTTTCTATAAATGTCGTGAAGGTCAAGAGCATCCATTGTTATTAAAATACAGTTTCTATAGTTAGTAGGCCTCCAGGGTGCCCCTCCCTTTTTATCATTCTTATATAAAGTGCAATTCCAATCACCTCCAACTACTAATGATGTCAACTCTGATTTATCTATCAATAGGTTATTAAGTTCCTGAATAAAAAGCAATTGATCACTGTGGTTATTAGGTGCATAAATATTACAAAGAGACACTTTCATAGCAGCAGAGGTCAATGAGATAAGAAGTATTCTCCCTTGGGAATCTCGATGTGTACATTCCACTTTCTCGTTAACTGATCTGTCAATTAATATACAAACACCTCTACTATGTTGAGATCCGTGAGAGAAGAATATTTCACCTCCCCATTCATTTTTCCAAATTAATTCATCTTTAACGGAAGAATAAGTTTCTTGCAAAAAATAAAAATGCGCTTTTAAATCTTTCAAATATAGGAAAATGCTTCTACGCTTGTTGGCATCTCTTAACCCACGAACATTTAGTGAAACAATTGTACACTGAAAGCTGACCGACATCCTACAACATTACTAAAAAACAATAAAAGAAAAATAATTTCACTGCACGTCGAATACAAAGATTAGAATACTGATTAAAATATAAATTTAACCTGAGTTTTCCTTCTCCCCAAGTGGCCTTATCGTTGTTCAATTTAACCTTAAATAACTAATTATAACACTATAAAATTACATATACTTTCCTGGGATGATATCAGAGATCGCTGAGATCGCCGGTCGAGTAGATTCGCACTGGTGCGCCGTCCGGTGAAGTTTTAACGAAAACTTTGCCGTCGATTGTCCAGAGATTTAACACAGGTCCACCACGATTTCTTTTTAACTTACTCGCTTCGTTTACCAGATTTCGCCTAAACTGCGTCAAGTTTTCATTGATATATATTCGTTCCGAGCTCTGAATTGAAGAACAATAATTTGGAAATAAATCTGACATTTTGACATTTTTTAATTTTGTTCTCGCTTTATAGAGTTGAGACTTGATCTTGTGACTGACAAATTTCACAATTATCGGTCTATTACCTTTGCGTTTAAGTTTATGAGAGATCTCTATTTCGCTCTCATTAAGAGGTATAGCCAAAGCCTCGGCAACTTTCATGACAGCATATTCAGTCGATTCATACGCGTCCTCGGGGATTCCATGGATTTCGATCGTATTTTTTCGCGAATACTGTTCTAATTCATCCATTTGATCGTATACCTTTTCTATTTCATTGATTTGTTCAGCCAACGAAGTCTTGCTAACGTCCAGTTCATTTCTGAGTGTCTCGTTTTCTTTCTTGCTTATTTCCAGCGCTTGTTTCAACTTGTCGATTTCTCTTGCCTGGGAACCAAAAGATGACTTTAATTGAGCTAAATTCTCTTTTAGCGTCATGTTATCCTTTAAAATACTGCTGATAGACTGCTGGATGTCATTTAAAATTCCTTTAATCTCAGATAGACTCGGTTCGCCTTCCAGGTCTTCAGCACATTCGTTTTCACTTTCGGACGCCATGTTGGCTTTCTTGGCGATGCTGAGATCGTCTTCGGTGTGTAATTTTACCAGGCACTATTTTGTGATACTGGACCATCGTAACTGTATTAAACCCTTCAGTCACCCTTTCAGTTCATTCATTTAAAACTGAGGCGCGAAAATATCTTAATTATTCACTTCACTGCTAGAACTCAATGCACGTTCCTGACTCCCTATCACTGAATCCCTGTTTGTTGTGTTCGGTGAATTTGCCCTCTTATTTCTACGCTGGCTCATTGGAGCATCGGGGCTGTTTTTTTCCCTACCCTCCTTCCATTCAGCGACAATTTCACTCCCATTGTATGGCTTATGCAAAATTTTCCTCACATACCTTAATAATCATGAGTCATAGAGCGTCTTTTAAATAAATGTTAATTTATATTACTATTCAAATTGGCAAACTTTCATTGATTGTTTATACTTTTTCGCCTAATCTGAAAGAGCTACATCGATATCTAGAGTTGTAGTTGAAAATGTTCAGGTTCCTATGTAAATCTTATTACTATTTGCAGTTTCCCAATGTATCGCAAGAAAAATCCAAACGGCTTGTGCTTGTATTGTAATCTTTCAAACTAAGTGTTTTTCCATTTCAATAATTAACGGTATGTAGAAGTTGCTCTGGAGAAAATTCTAATCATTTCAATTGATGCATTCAAACCTCACTTCACATATCCTCTTCGTGCCAGAGTGTTTCCACCTTTATCGGTTAGCTGCTATAGTCCGCACTTCGTTCCATGATTCACATCTTGCTTCTTTTCTTTCTTTCTGTGGGCTTCCAGGTAGTCTTCGGTCTTCCTTTTCTTCTTTCTCCATCTGGTGCCCAGGTCATTGCTAGGTCATTGCAAACGGACTATTTTTTATATATTTTTTTATTATGTTTTATTGTTATTGTTTATACAACAGTTATTCACACATATTCGTACAACAGTTACTTACATAACTTATTTCTAAGTCATTACTTACATCCTCAATTACTCAGCTACAAATGATAACAATACAGTTAAAGGGAAAAAACGATTCTATTGAAACTACCGTTTAACATAAATTATAAAATATATGTTGTCACCTGCTCACTATATACAATTTTCTATATGATACAACACATGTCATATATGTTAGCGTTAACATTTCTCGCCACTTGTTGTAGTGAATCAATTCTTTTTTGTTCTTGTTTGCTTTTTTCGAGTGTCAGTTATTTTGGCTTTCAGCAAGAAAACGGATGGTTGAAAGTTTTTTTTATGCGGCAGTAGTAAATAGCTTGTTTACCAAGAAAATTAATGTGGTTTAACAAATAGTTCGCCGGGTCATTGTCAGAGATACCAAAAAGGATGGTAATCGCATCAAGATTATCCGCATTTATGTCATATATTGTAACTGCTGGTATTCTGACCAGCAGGTTTCCCCTTTGTTTATTAGGAGCATGCGCACGTGGGCCTCGTCATTGGCGTGCACGAGGCCATCGTGAAATAACCTCAAGTTTCTCAAGTGATTTGTAACCCGTTTTGTCAAGGTTTTTTCTCGCGTTAATCGATTTCTTTCGCCGCAATTCTTATGGATACATGTGATGGTTATTTTATACGATACTTGTGAGTCATTCAGGGACGCCTCGTGTATGATTAAACGTTTAAGTTGTTGTTTTTAACGTCATGGACTTCATTGTGTGCCACCATTCGCCGTTACAGTTATTTCACGACCTCACGGACCTTACGTATTGTTTATGGCTTTGTTTACAAGGATAGTTACGGTGTTTCTACTTGTCTATGGTTTTGAACTGGTTTTATGGTTTTCAAGGATAACTACGGTCATGGAAGGCGAAAACAAGGGATTTACGGCTTATTTTGAGGAGGACAATTTGCTGAGTTTGCAAGTGACGCGTTCGAACTCCTCAACAATGGATACGGAACTGTTTCGTGTTATATCGCCGCTTCACACTCAGCCAAGGGATACAGCATCAGAAACGGAACTTCCTAATTCAGTAAAGGTTCAAGGTTCGCTGAATATGGGCGCAAAATCGACGGTCAGTGATACTGAAGCGCTAGGAGTGGGCGATAGGAGAAAAATTCCAACGGATAAAGGTAAACAACACGAATTACAAAGGTTAAAGGATCATAGGACTGTGGCGTTACGTCACGTAACTAGACAGTTAAACAAAATGAAACCTCTACTTGCTGATCTTAACAATTATTAATTTGTGTCAATTGAAATGGAAGGTCTTAACAATTTGCTTGTTAAACTGCAAGATGCTCAAGATAATTATGTTGACGCTTTAGAAAATGAAACGGATAATGTAAATGCTAATTCATGGTACGATGGTCACGATGGAGATATCTTTAAATTTAAACAGTCTGTCATCGAATATTTGTCCAAAGGGAAAAGGCATCAGTCAAATGAAATAAACTCTGTTATCTCTGGTCGGTCTCATCGCTCAAAAGAGTCAAATCACTCTAAACGGACCACCTCATCTTCAATTTCATCTAAAGCTAAGTTGATAGAAGCAAAGGCTAAGGTTGCAGCGTTGGAAATTGAAGCATCATTTCTGAAGGAAAAGCAAGCGCTTAAAATGGCAGCTAAACAACTAGAGTTAAAAAAGAGTTTAGCTCAAGCAAGGGAAGAAAAAAGGATTTATAAAGAAATGAAGAATGAAGAGTCAACCTTAGCACCTGTTCATACACAAAGTCTTCCAATTTGTACAATGCAATCAGGTAGCTTTACTGGTTTGGAACCAACCTCGCAGCAACAACTTGTTAATTCTTTAGGCGTTACAGATTACCAACAGCCTTTTCAAGCCAGTCCTCTTAGTGCATTTACGGTACCTCAGAAAGGACCCATTTACACAACACTGATAAATACAGGTGCATCACGGAGTAAGGAAGAGACTACGGCATATACAGCAGAACCCCATGAACACCCTTCGAGTGTACATTCTTCATGATACCAAGCTTTGGTAACGACTCCTGCTATTACGTATACTGCTCCGGATCAGGTATGGAGTATTCCACCACCACCACAACGTTGTTCGACAAGTTTGTCAGTCAAAGACAGACAGTACTTTCCAAGACATTATGGAAATTCAACGAAAACAAACGGAGTTGTCTCAGACTATTGTCAACCAGCAAACAAGGAGTCTTCTGCCATCGAATGAGCCTCCTATGTTTTATGGTGATGCTATGGAGTATCCATTATTCATGACTGCGTTTGAGTCATTAATCGAATCAAAGGTCGAAGATTACCGTGAGAGGTTGTATTTTCTGAGTCAATACACCTCGGGTAAAGCGAAAGAAATTATAAACGGATGTTTACAAAGGAAAAAAGGAAGGATCCTATGAAGAAGCCAAGAGACTGTTATAGAGACAATTCGGTGATCCATTTAAGATAGCTAATGCCCATATCACGAAATTGTCTTCTTGGCCATCAATTAGACCAAACGATGGTTTAGCCCCCCCAAGATTTTTCTATTGCCCTGGATTAAGCTAACTCTGCTATGAAAGGCATGTCTCATATGGATGATTTAAACACTGCTCATGTACTGCGTCAACTGTGGGAAAAGTTACCTAAGTACCTGCGAACCAAATGTACTGAAAGGAACAATAAGACAAAAAGTGCAAAAGGAAGAATAGCTGACTTCGAAGAGTTCTCTCAATTGGTGCGTGAACAAGCTGAACTTGCCACAGATCCTGTGTTTTCAGAGCAATGGGTTAGCAAGCCAAATCATGATGAGAAAGACGAAGGCACTCATCTCAAGTTTACAAGGAATCCGCTGATGAAATTAAGAAATCGAACGACACAAGTGACAAGAATCAACCTCAAGATAGGCCTCGAGTTAGTAGCAACCACACCGCCATCTGCAACATAACTGAAGCTGGAGATGTGCCGATCAACATGGGTATATTGCCAGTGTGGTTGTTTCATAAGAGTAATCCAGCGAAGAAAATACGGGTTTACGCTTTACTGGACAATGCCAGCGGTGGAACGTTTGTGAGTGAAAGCTCAGCTAAGGCTCTTGGTGTTGAAGGAAGTAGCACTAACCTCACTCTTACTACAATCCATGGAACACACAGCGTAACAACGACGGCCATTGAAGGATTAGTGGTAACCAATGTCAAGGACGAGAGTCAATGTTAGACTTGCCCAGAACTTTCACGCGAAACATTATTCCAGCAGACCGCAGTGAAATACCACGACCTGATGTAATCAGTAGGATGTCTCATTTGAAGGATGTTGGTGCCGAACTATCCCCCTACATGGACGATGTTGAAGTGGGTCTTCTTATTGGATTGAACTGTCCAAGTGCCTTACGGCCAAGAGAAATTGTTTACGGTGGAGAGTCAGATCCGTATGCTGTACGGTCGCTGCTCGGAGGAGCAGAAGGTGGATGACGATTTCAAAGATCAGCTGGGCAGAACCTGGTACCTGCCGCATCATGGAATTTATCACCCGCAAAAGCCAACGAAAATACGCGTGGTGTTTGATTGCTCGGCCTCATTCGGAGGACACTCCTTGAATGACAAATTGCTCCAGGGACCAGATCTTAGCAGTAACTTAGTTGGTGTTCTCACCAGAGAAGTATGCCTTTATGGCAGACGTTGAGAAAATTTTCTTCCAAGTGAGAGTAAGGAAGGAGGATCAAAGGTTTCTGTGGTGTCCAGACGGAGATTTACAGAAGGAGGCCGAAGAGTATTGCACGACAGTGCACTTGTTCGGTATAGTATCGTCCCCTGCATGCGCTAATTATGCACTAAAACGTACGGCTGACGACAACGAAGATGAATATGGGTCAGAAGCAGCCAACACCCTTAGAAGGAACTTCTACGTGGACGACGTTCTCAAATCGGCAAGCACCGAAGATGAAACTAAGCTAGCAAAGGTTACCAAAGCAGTTTGCCAAAAAAAAAAAAAAAAAATGGTGGATTTAACTTAACCAAGTTTGTGGGCAACACAGAGCGCATCATAAGCTCAATCCCTCAAGAACACGGAGCAAAAAACGTAAAGAACCTCGCACTTGGCCAGGACAAGTTACCCATAGAAAGAGCGTTAGGAGTTATTTGGTGTATTGAGTCAGACACGTTCAACTTCAGGATTGAACTTAAGGATAAGCCTTGCACGCGGAGAGGCATCGTATCGACTATCAGCTCGATTTATGATCCCTTAGGTTTCATTGCTCCTGTAGTACTTGTCGGAAAGAAAATTTTGCAAGGCATCTGTCACACTAATAGCTGGGATGAGCCAGTCGACGATGCCTCCCGCAGCAGATGAGAAAGATGGCGAAATGAACTTCACCTACTTGAAAGTTTGAAAGTACCAAGAAGCTTTAAGCCCTCGGAGTTTAGAAAGATTGTGTCTACGCAACTCCTCTGTATGTCTGATGCTTCGACGTGTGGTTACGGACAATGCTCGTATTTAAGGCTCCAAGACGAACACGGCAAAGTACATGTCTCTTTTGTTATGGGAAAGGCGCGAGTGACGCCAAAAAAGACCGTCAGCATTCCAAGGTTAGAGTTGGCTGCGCCCTCAGTCTCTGTTAAGATTGGTGACGTGTGAGAACATTGAGGATCAATATTGGACGAAGAGTAAAGTCGTCCTAGGCTTTATAAGTAACGAATCCAGACGATTTCACGTCTATGTAACCAACAGGGTTCAACTCATTCATGGTCACACCACCCCCTCACAGTGGCATTACGTAGAAACCACCTCAAATACTGCAGAGTGCAGGCGAAGGTTCAAGAGGTATGTCACCTAAAGAATTTGTTGAGAAATCACAATGGATCCAAGGTCCTGACTTCCCTAAAAAACCTACAAGCAGTTGGCTGAAAGAAGAGACATACAAAGACAATGTGGACCCAGATTCCCCAGAAGTAAAGAACACTTAGGTTAACACATGTGTAGTGAAAGAGAGTGACGTCATAGTTGAGAGACTTCTTAGCTAGGTTCTCAAGCTGGCACAAAGCAAAGGTAGCTGTCGCACTATGCCTTAGGTACAAGAGAAAGCTCAGAGGAAAGGTCGTGTCTAAAGGGAAGGAGTCCAGTGCTGGAACACCAAACACCAGAACAAGGGTGTGTCAGTAACACCCCTGCAAGTGCAGAACTCAACGTCGCCAACTTACAGGAAGCAGAAGTGGAGATCATAAAACAAGTACAAAGACAAGCGTTTTCATCGGAAAGTAAGAAAAGTGCTAAGTACGGAAAGTGCTAAGTACGGTAGCCGGGAAGTGAAAAAGGAGAAGAAGGCTGTGCTGAAGAGCCAGTACGCTTCGCACGTTAGATCCCTTCCTAGAGAGCGACTGTGTCATGAGAGTTGGCGGGCGAATACGGAAGGCAACGCTATCAGAGTCGCTCAAAAACCCTGTCATCTTACCAAAGTCAAGCCACTTTTGGAGGCGCAATGTTAGAGACCGGGATTCCCCGACTAGGAGCCTGAACTTTTATGAACGTTTTTTCTAGAAAATAAGTTTAGGACGGTTATCGTGATTGTTATAGTTGTTGTTAAAATGTAAGGCAAGACTTACATTTTGAGGAGCCATGTAACTGCTGGTATTCTGACCAGCGGTTTTCCCCTTTGTTTATTAGGAGCATGCGCACGGGGGCCTCGTCATTGGCGATTGGCGTGCACGAGGCCACTATGAAATAACCTCAAGTTTCTCATGTGTTTTGTAACCCGTTTTGTTAAGGTTTTTCTCTCGTTAATCGATTTCTTTCACCGCAATTCTAATGGATACATGTGATGGTTATTTTGTACGATACTTGTGAGTCATTCAGGGACGCCTCGTGTATGGTTAAACGTTTAAGTTGTTGTTTTTAACGTCATGGACTTCATTGTGTGCCGCCATTCGCCGTTACATATATATTTAACCAAGAGATGACATAAAGCCAAAATACATTGGTGTAGTGGCAATAAATCAATAGATGTTCGAGGTCTCCTCGTGATGTCGACAAAAGGTGCACATGAGAGAAGGAACCAATTTCATTTTACACAGAATTGTGTTAGTATAAAGAATACAGTTTAATATGTAATATATCAACAACGAGTGCGAGGGTTTCATCAGGGGTTCCAAACACCGAGAAACAGATGAAAGCACGAGGCCGCTTCGGCCGAGTGCTTTTATTGTTTCGAGGTGTTTGGAACCCCTGATGAAATCCGAAGCACGAGTTTTTGATATAGCTTCTCAATCGGCGCCTAATTGCAAACAAAATAGAAAAAGAAAAGAAAAGAACAAAAGAAAGCAAAAATCCCGAGTTTTTGACATGTCTTCTCAAATGAAACAATAGGAAATTATGCAGTGACATGTTTCTCAAAGCAAACAATGATAAATTATTCAGTGATAATTTTTTTGCGCTTTGCCGAAAAAACACGTTTATATGCATGAGGACTTGTTGTTGATCACAGTTGGCGTCCGACCATGTCTGAAGAAGGTGCGCCGAAAGCTGTAAGGTTTCGAGAGCCGAGAACGTCATGCGAAGAAGAAGACTTAGTGGAGAAAGCTGTCCCCCTATCAACGAAGTATAAGAACAAATGGGCCCTGTCGAGTTTTAGTGAATGGCAATTTGCTCGGACGATTAAAGCGCCCGTTTTAGATCCAGGAGGCCTTTTCAAGGATTATGACTTGCATAAAGTCTCGACGCTCTCTACAAGACTCGAAGAAATGGACGCGCTGAGCTTAAATTATTGGCTTAGTAAATTTGTTATGGAAGTGGCTAAGAAGACCGGTGAGAGATATCCCGCGAAAACTATTTACGGAATGGTTTGTGGTATCCGACGTTATCTTGAAGAACGGAATGGCGCTGACGCATTAAATCCCTTTGATAATAGCGACCGAAGGTGAGCTGAATTGCAATTATTTAGGGAGTAAAAATTTAGAGTTATCGAACTTGTACTAATGTTTACTCTCTCCTTTAAAGGTTCACCCTATTTCGTCGAGCCCTGGATGCAGAAATGAAAGATGCCACACGAGAAGGCCTACATTTAAAGAACAAGAAAGAGGAAAGAGAGTCTGTCACAGAAGAAGAGGAGGAGCTATTCTGGAATTTAAATTTGTTAGGAAAGTCAACAGCTAAGTCTTTACTGAATACTGTTTACTTTTATAATGGCAAACTTTTCGGGTTAAGAGGAGGTGAGCACAGAAATCTCGTAGTCAACAATTTTGAAATCGGATCGAATTATGTGAAATTTGAGGAAAATTCATGTAAAACGTTTCATGGCGGTCTTACCGACCTAAAATATATTCCCAGGTCTGTTAAACATATTTGTCATTCTCAGGGAGAGTCTCATAACCGTTGTCTTGTTGAAATTTATAGTTTGTATATTGGGTTAGTACAAACTAACGCCAAAGATTGTAATGCATTCTATTTAAGACCTTCTAAGTCCAAGCTTAGTTTTGAGAAATCTCCAGTTGGTATAAACAAACTAAATGATATTTTGCCTGAGATGTGTAAGGCGGCAGGTGTAAAGCGAAAGACCAGTCATTGTCTTCGTGTTACTTGTGCGTCATCTTTGTTTAATGCTGGGGTAGAAGAAAAGTTGATAAGAGAAAGAACTGGTCACCCTTCAGACTCTTTGTTTAAGTATGAAAGGCCAAGTAAGGAGAAAATAACAGAAGTATCAGAGGTCTTAGGTCCTAGCACAAGTGCGACCGAAGTGAAAATTTCAAAGGAGAAAGAATTGAGATCTAAAAGCGATGCTCATGATGTTGTAACTGCAGGAACACTAAATAGTTGTTCTTTTTCTAACTGCTCTGTTGAAATCAAGTTTAACTATCTTTAAGAATTTTGAGCGCATGTTTAACAATGTACGAGTTGTATTATGAATAAAAACCTCATTAAAATGCAAGTGTTTGATCTCAGATGAAACACGGTGAGATCTTTATCTGGTGTTTCATTGGGTATCAAGATTCATCCACCTGACCAAAATATCCCTCATTGATTGGCTCTCCACTGCATGCATAATTAATGAGTTTGAGAAGTAATATATCAAACACGAGGAACAGTGTTTCATCACGCGAAGTGGGTTGAAAAACAAGCCGCAGCCGAGTTTTTTCAACCCACTTCAAGGTATTTGGATACCTGATGAAACACTCTTTCGAGTGTTTGATATAGCTTCTCAAAGTGATCGTTAAATGCGGAGAAAACGAAGGAACAAAATCGCCAAAATCTATGCAAATTAAGACAGGATATCAAGACCTCCTTCACGGTAGTGATTTCCCTTGTGTTCTCGTCATGAATTATTAATGAGTTTAAGAACTTATGTTCTGGTGTCAAAAGTGACTCGGCCTGGCAACGAGTAGATATTTTTCCAACTTGAAATTTCTGAGATGTTATATATAGTATCGAACTTGGCCAGGGCAGTCGGCGGAGCTTGAATATATACGTTTGACTAAAACAGAAGACACTGATTTTGTATTCACAGTTGTCAAATCTGGGTAATTGTTATCTGGATTAGCCTATGAAGTTGGTTATCATCGTTGAGAATTCGTTTTCAATTTGATGGTATACAACAGAAAATGCCAAGAAGGAGAAAATAATCTGACGGAGAAAGCTTTCAGTTTTCTTAAAAAATTCCCAGTTGTTTAACTTGAAATCAGATGAGAGAATATCACCTAGTTTGACAAAGCCTGCCACTTTTTAACTTCTTGTTGTAAATTGATTGTTTATTTATCAGAAGGTGTTGGTTATTCCAAATGATTTCAATTAGAACATCATCTTTTGTGTCAGGTATATGATTGTGGAGCTTACACCAAGCTTGAAGACATTCTTTATATAACAATATGGCATCTTGTCCGATAAATAAGAAGGGATGAAATTGCATTGTAGAAAGAATGAGGAACACATATTCTTTGCATAATAAGATAGAAACACTTTCCAAGAGCTAATACAGTCACCTAAATGCCTTTTCAGGCACATGATTCTCTGTGCAGTAACCAAAGATTCAGTATGGGGCATTTTCAGACCGCCATCTTCATATTCATACTTAAACCCTTTCATTCCTGAGTTTTTCTACCCTTTTTTCCAAACTCGTAAGTAAAACTATGTCTGATATACCATTTGAAAGGTCTTGACGAGTGTAGTTCTTATTTCATATCAAAATTGGGAAAGGAAATCATGGCTTTGACATAAGCAGGCTGAAAATGTCAAAGTCAAAAAGTTCAGAAATGCCTTAATTTTCAGACATACTAGGTATACCCCCCAAACTATAGCTTATTGTGCAGCTCTCAGTTAATAGAATAAGATGAGCTGTCTCACACTGCAAATGTGTAAAACAAAAAATTGTCAAAAGTTCCAGGGGTGGTCAACCATATCATAGATAATATGGGATACAATTTTATTCTGGAAATGAACTGATCTTTCCGAGACCATTTTTTGTGGCGAAATTTCATTGAAATAGATCAAATATTAACAATGTTATGAACTTTTTACGTCGGTCGACGTAAACAGGAGTGTAAGGGTTAATCTCGTCCCAAAAGGGCTTTTCAGAGATAAGTTGCAAAATATATACACGTTAAATAATATGTAAAATTATCAACAATTAAAAAAAAATTATAATATATAACGGTATATAGACACTGTATAGACTTAATGGTTGCATGATGTATATCAGGCTAAAAACATTTATGTACAATTATATTAATTCAGTACTGCAACTTTCAATTTCTAGAAATTCACTAGACTAGTTAACCTTTTTTTGACTCATTTACTGTCTTACATAACTTGGTCATATTAGCTTATTAGCGCTGATTGCTTAACTTAGTCTTTCCCTTTCCACATAAAATCAAAGATCATCGAAATTATCTGCTTTATTATGTCTTTATTGAAAGAAATCAACGAAGTTCGATATATTAAACTTTGGCATAACGAACGTTTTGACTACTTAAATTTCTCCACTGCCAGCAATTCAAAGGTTTTTTTATCGATTTTAAAATCAGATCAAAGTTTAGTTCTTCACGTTTGCGCAAATCATATGTGAAATAGACAGCTAATATTTTATTGGTTCATTTATTTTAGTCATCTAATGGTGAGAAAACTCAACAAGGAAAAAAAAAAGCCTATTGGTTAAGCAGTTCTCGCTAATTTTTAGCACGGGGGTGGTGACTACCATATAAAAATAAAAGGAGTGTTCGTCTGGAAATTTTCAAAAAACACCCTGCACCAGAATCTCGTTTGATGGGTGTGGTTTATATGGATTTTTACCTCGAAGAGGTATCAAATCTAAAAAAAAACTTAAATTGACGAAACGTTCCTGTCACCCGTAGTGGCACCAATCTACAAATTTTTAGACCGCTAAAAGGCACGACGAGAACCCCTGTCATTTTTGTATGGGAGTACCCCTCCCCTCTCCCCGGGCTTTCTTTTAGATGGAGTGATCCAGGTTTTATGGCACTAACAGTAAGGGGAGATAATCGAGGAAATATGGTACGAAATGAAGAAGAATTTCCGCTGGGTTGAAAAGGATCAGAGAGAAACATCAATTTCCCTCTATTATGTTAATGTGTGGTGAATAATGGAATTTGTTTTATTGTTTAGAGCGCTCAAACTTATGCAGAAAACGAGGGCATCCTGTTCATGGAAGTGTCAGCAAAAACTGGCATGAATGTGGATTATTTATTCTCGGTAATAGGTAAGTGAAATAACTGGTTCACTTTAGAGTTTCAGCCTTTCCCTATCTAATCGATGGTATTTATTTGCTAATGTTTTCTGATAATGTCAAAAACAATCACTTCAGGTGCCGCTAAAAACCAATTTGCGCGCCAATCACGTCCTTAAAGTCCGCGCGTATCAGATGAGCGAAGACCGAGCGCAACCGGGGAAATAGCGTGGCATCAGACCAGATCACCTTTTGTCAATGCAATGGCCTAAAGATCTCAACGCCACAACGCAATGTCTTAACCACTAGACCATCAAAGCTGTGGATACTATAGCTGGATAAAACTAGGTAATAAGAGGGTTCCAAAGCAAGTGGAATCGACCGCTAAATCTCAATTGCGCAGTATAAAAAACGAACGCGAGCATCAATAAACGAGATGCTCGCCCCTGGAACTGTGTGTTGTGTTTATTGAAGATTTATTACAAAATATTTTATACTCGTTTCATGGTGATTAGAGTAAAAGCGCTTTTTACCTTACTATAAATTCTTATAGCCGCTACATCGCTAGACTCTATGTCGATTTTCAGTTTTCCAGCTATTTTACCGGCGAAGGGAAACAAACTGAACGAAGAAAAAAAAAGAAAAACGAAAATTTCGAAGTTCAAAATGTTACGCACTGTTAAACTCAGTTCATTATGTTAATTTATCTCTCTTATACTGAATTAAATTTGTATGAAAATCACGCGCGAAAAACAACGCCACACGTTTGTCAAAGTTCAAAATACTTTTATTGATAACAAACTAGTTACATGTATAGTCTATTTAAATCTTAGATGAAAAGGAACAGACAAGGCTGGTTTAGTCTTCGTCATCGGGTTGATCTGCGCGCAGACGTATCCGATTTCCTTGCTACCCGCGGAAAACGGACGTTTGCGAAACGCCGTTTCGAATCGTGTTCGCGTATCCTGCTGTTCTCGATTAAAATATTCCATAAATTATGTCGACCGACTCGTGCTGTGAAATGATCTTCACCTAATGCCTCGCCGGGATCTCTCGCTGTGATAATGTTTTGAAGACTCATTCCCTAGCTCTTTTCCCCGGCTTTTTTTTGGGCTCAGTGGTACAGAAATTTCTAATTTTTCAAAAAGGTAGGACCTTTTTTCTTCGCGGGGGATTTTACATTAGATCTACAAGTAAATTGTTTTCTTGTAGTGATTCTGTAGTCCTCTTATTAAAAACCCCTTTGTCCTTCTATTCTCAGAACTACCTAGATTTACGTTTTTCGAGCTAGAGTAGATTGTTCTTTCATGGTATTATAGTATTAAACACTGGTGATATGAATTCACTGTGCCAGTTATACTGCATTTTATTAATAAATAGTCTGTAACATCAGGCACTGATTACACCCGCAAATTTCCGGTCAATGGACCATTCAGTTCAAAACACGTTAATCCAAAATAATTTATTTCACAGGAGAAGTTGACGATCTAGCACAATTATTCCCGAACGGTGTTGTTCTTTTTTCATTCGACTTGCTTTAAAGCTTTACAATCGTATACAATCATTAATTTAAAAGTTGCCTCTTGAGGTTTCACAAATTGAGAGAGGATTGGCGATAACAACAAATCGTTTTGTAAGCTTCACAAATAAATGGTTTGCAATGGGAGACGTCTGCCCGCAGGCTACAGTCAGTCCTGCCTTAAAAGCTTTGGAACTGTACTCGTTAAAAAGTTCCTCAATTTTTCGTAGGTTATTGAAAAGTCCATTATTGTCACTTCTGCAGAAGTCCAGCGCATGGTTTACAGATATACGGAGTCGTGGAGTGTAGAACAAACTCTAGTGAAAAGTTTTCTTCGACAACTTTCAATTCACCGCGACCTTAAACAAGATTTCTGTCGCTATACATCACGATAGGCGAGAAACACAGCACACAATCACCCAGTGACAATCACCCATGTTTAGTCGACATATTTAGATCTGTCATGGAAAAACCCGCACAATTTTTATGTAGCATAAATTATTTCGGTATTTCGTGGTGATAGCCAATCAGAGCTGTTTCTAACAATGCCTACTGTCAAGTGTCCAATAAGAGCGCGGTCCACGGATCCTTGAGAAATAGCAGTGCGTTGATTTCAGGGTTATTGTCCTGTAGCCTTCTAAAACAGGATATCTTTTGAAGCGGCCATACTATGCAACAAATCAGAAGCACGGCCGTAAGAAACCGCTTTGGAAAGATTGCTCTTTAATTCCTCGTTGTCTTCCTCGTCATCTTTGTCCTCGTCGGAGGTTATAATATCCTCTATTCCACTCTCCATTTTTTCTTCGTCCCAGTCTACCTTTCTTTTGCTCTTTCGTACTTGTTAAAGACAAGCTTCAAATGATCAGTGCAACGGTGCATAGTTTCTTTTATAGCATCAAAAAGCTTATTAAACTTGTAACAACAGGGGCCAATAAGTCTTGTATAAAGTCACCAACCTCTTGTACAAGAATTTTCATTTTTCCCTTGTAGGGAACATTTTCCTTGGCCAGATTAACAAGAGCATCCTTGTGTGAATGCAAAACACGCCTGTCTTTTTAAGATAGGAAATGTGTTCCGTAAGAACATTAAAAATAATATGTAACAAGGCGTGAATCTGTTGTGGAGTAGCTGTGTTCTTAAGATAAACTGGCGCTGATGATCGGGACAATCAGCCAAGAGCTGAAGAAAACCTCGGTTGTTCTTTACTTCTTGATGAGCTAAGGGTAGTGAGATGCTGTCTTATATCGTGGAATAGAAGGTAAAAACAATAGAATAATGGTGGTGATAAAAACAATAGAATTGTGGTGGTGGTAGTGAAAACAAAAGAATTGTGGTGGTGGTGGTGATAAAAACAATAGCACTGTGGTGGCAGTGGTATTGGTAGTGGTAGTATTGTGATGGTGGTGGTGGTGAAAACAATATAAAATTGTGGTTGTGGTGGTTGTTATGGTGGTGGAGAAAACAGAATTGTGGTGGTGGTGATGGTGGTTGTGAAAACAATAGAATTGTGGTGGTGGTGGTGGAGAAAACAATAGAATTGAGGTGGTGATGGTGGTGGTGGTAGTGAAAACAAGAGAACTGTGGTGGCAGTGGTACTGGTGGTGAAAGTAGTAGTGGTGAAAACAATAGAATTGAGGAGGAGCTCACCAAAGTGAGTAGCATTCGTCTTTTTAACTCGTGAATACGCGAAGCATAATGAATGGGTTATCGCAGACGGTTGCAAATATGCAAATTTTCACTTAGGCCCGGTTTAAACGTCAAACTTTACATGTTCCGAACCTAATTATTAGGTTCGGCACATATAAAGTTTGACGTATGAATCAATCAGGATCGACACTTTTGTATTTGGGTCGACTCTGCCGTTCTATTCGACTGAGCTTGTCGAATAGAACGGCAAAAGATCGAATTCGACTCAAACTTTGATCTTTACATGTGCCGAACCTAATGCATACATTATGCAGACATTAAATTAATAATTTTTTTCCTACAATTCCATTCGATTTTAGGTAGATGCCATGCGCAGAAGACTAAATTTGAACAAAATGGCGGGGAAAGAAAAACAATCTTGTTCCTCTTGCCTTAAAAATACAAAATATACTTGTTTAAGGGGCCAGGAATACTTCTGTATGCCCTGTTCTGTCTTCGAGAATGATTAAACTGTCAGGGGCTGGAAAGCGGGCAGTTCAGTCGCATATTGCGAAAAGAGCGAAAAGGTTTAACGCCATTTACATGTTTAGGCGCCTTCTTCTACTTTCACTGATGGCATTAGCGAGGAGAAATTCTTCCGAGTTGTTTCCCGCGCTATATTCCACCATCTCCACCATGTTGAATCCTCTTGGAGTCATAACAGTAACCGCTGACCGTAATGGGTTTAATTCATTGTTCGGCCTTTTGGTTCGACTCAATTAAGTTCGACGTCTGAATCAACTGTCGAACTTAATTATTTGGGTCGACCCAAATAGGTATTAGGTTCGGCTCGTGTAAAATTCGACGTTTGAACTGGGCCTTACTTATTCACTCACTCCATCACTCAGCTGTGAACGTTTTTTTTCCACGCGTATCTACGTTAAAATAATAAAATTGAAGCTTTCAGGTACTTATTCTAGTATGGTCAAGCATTTTAAGTGTTGCGCTCGAGTGCGAATGACCCCGGGCTCGAATCCTGGCGGGGACGTTCAATTTGTTTTCACTTTCTTTCCTTATTTTTTTTTTCCGAACTGGACATTGTGAAAGTGATGTACTGTTTTTTCTTTGTGTTTGAAGTCGTTCACTTTTCAAAAAGTATCGAACCGTGTTTATTAAGTAATGATCCGCATAAGAAGGATAGTGCTGAACGGCAATGCACGATGGAATGTCAACTATTTTCATTGTTACAAGTAGTGATCTAATTGGCCTAGACTCAAAAACCGTTAAAAAGTTAAGGTTCAAGGTGCATTAAGTCTAATTTTTTTAAGGTTTCAAGTAATTTGAGACCCAATCGCACAACATGCAATTTTTAAAAGATATTGTATTTGGGGAACTTCATCAAAGAAGCAAAATTAGTAGCTATTGTCTTCTGCTATTCTGATTGGTTAAGCACGAACATTTCCTAAAATATATTAGACGCAAATGGATTTTCTGTATTTTTATAATGAAATATAATTATGAACCATCAACCCCTCCTCTATTCTTGAAATCAAAGATATTCTATGTGGGAAAGATCCAATGCCGCAGAACAATGAAGTTTACTATAGTTCTTATGTGAAGCATTTAATACTTAAAACACAAGCTTACCACAATATTGCGTTACGCGTTAGCTAGCAGTACAAGGTGCAAATGACATGCTGGCATTTAAATCATGTTATTTTCAAATTCTATACACTTTCGGATTCCAGCATTTAGATAAGCCTGGGAATTTGCTTTTAATCTTTAATGTTTTCCACAAAGTTAATTTGTAATAGCGTTCAATTTTTAGCAGTAATGTTGGCTCCAGTAAAGTAAGGATTCTTTTCCCATCGGAGACTCGAGACTTGACTCGATGATATATTCAACTTGCATTCGCGATCGGGTAACGTAAGTCCTTTTATACTTCTTAAGGAACTTTTATTATAATCACAAAATAAATACCTAAGTACTTTCCTCGGGTCGTGTTCATGACTCCTCAAATTTGGTGAAGAATCTTTTATTTTAATAGAGCGTTTCGTATTCACGAGTTGGCTCGTAGGAGCCTTTGTTTCTTAGTTCACATCGAGCTTCCATTTAGTTAACATGAATTTGTCCTGTCCCGTTTGTAAGAAGACATTTAGATGGAAAGATAGTATGCAAAGTCACATGACCAACGAACATAGCAATGCCACTTTCACTCCATTTGAAGCCATGCCGATTTCTACACAAAAGTGTCAACGGTTTCAAAATGAACACCCTTTTACTACTTTTACTGCTGCTTCTACTTTTTACTACTTTTACTACTTGTATGGTAGCAGAAATGACCGGTTCAGGAAAAACGATTTAGGTTCAATCGTTCTTACAACAGGCCTCAGAAGTGATAAGCCCGCCACCCGCGAAAGGATTGTCTGGCGTTATTTACAATGGGAGCTCGCTAACATGCGAATGCTAGTCACAATACCACAAATTTAATTTGTCAAGGTTATTCCTCCTGCGTTGGAACACGATTCTTATTTCGATGGCAACAAACGGAACTTTTAAATCGTCTTTGACGATCAGATGATTGACGCCGGCAAAGACAAGCGAATAGCAGACAATTTTACACGAGGTTCTTATCACCGCAACCTGAGTGTCAGTTATATCGTACAGAATCTATTTCATCAGGGGAAGGGAAGTCACCACTACCACCACGACCACCACCACAATTCTATTGCTTTCTCCACCACCACCACCACAATTCTTTTGTTTTCTCCACCACCACAATTCTATTGTTTTCATCACCACCTCCACCATCGCCACCACAATTTTATTGTTTTCACCACCACCACAACCAACACCACTGCAGTTCTATTGTTTTTACCACGACCATTGCCTCCACCACAATTCTATTGTTTCCACCACCGCCACAACAATTCTATTGTTTTCACCACCACCACCACAATTCTATTGTTTTCACCACCACCATCGCAATTCTATTGTTTTTACATTCTTTTCCACGATATAAGACAGAAACTCACTACCCTTAGCTCATTTTACAGTTATGTCTCATGTAGTAAAGAACTACGGATGTTTTTTTCAGCTCGTAGCTGATTGTCCCGACAATCAGCGCCAGTTTCTCCCAATAACAGCCATTCAACAACAGGATCACGCCTTGTTACATATTATTTATAATGTTCTTACGGGAAACATTCCCTGTTATGAAAAAAAAGAAGCGTATTTTGCGTTCACATAAGGATGCTCTTGTTAATCTGGCCAAGCAAAACGTTCCCTACAAGACAAAAAGGCAAATCCCTGTACAAGAGGGTGGTGGCTTTATACAAGACTTATTGGCCCCTGTTGTTACAAGCTTAGGCTTTTTATGCTATAAAAGAAACTGTGCATTGTTGTACTGACCATTGAAACTTGTCTTTAACGAGTACTAAAAAGCAAGAGAAAGGTAGACTAGGACGAAGAAGAAATGGAGAGTAGAATAGAGGATATTATCGAAAGACAACGAGGAGCCAAGAATTAAAGATGTCTTACTCAATGAGATATGTCCAGAAATGCAGGCAGACGGGGGCCACAGTATTCCATGACTGGCGTCACAAAGTCTCCTCTCCTAGAAAAGTTCACCAAAAAACACGGAATTCCGTCACATATGAAGTAATATGAAAACGACAAAGAACTCTGTCAAATATGAAGTACTCGTTAAACAAGACTTGCCTGAATTTCTGGACATAAGTGCCTGTTTTAGACACCTAGAGGATAATTACTCCAAAATCCACGCATAATACCAGTGACAAACATCGCAGAGCTGGTTCAGTATGTGTTACTTTCCCATAACGATGATGTAGCCCGATCCCGTGCGCTTAATACCTTTTTAGATGGACTCGCAGAGTTAGGAGTTGATAAGCGTTTAATCAAGAATAAAAAACTGTTAAGTGATCTTTAAGAGAAAGAAAAAGTCTATCGAGAACAAGAAGAAACCGACGAGACTAATGAAGGAAATGCGATATGGGAGGGTGAAAATGGTCACTGTCCACAGGTGTGGACAGCGGTACATTCATATGCATTGAAGGCAGTGCATCGCGTCATGCCTGGGGGTTGGGAGGGTGGGTCGCTGGCCACTCTCTGAGATGTTGTTCGACAAATGTGCACAATACAAAGAATGGTGGTAATATATACAACGCTATGAATTGTGGGATATCTATTGTTATGGAAATGTTCTTGCTTCATTTTCGGCACTGAGAATAGCATTTAATTTCTAAGCTTATTTTATGAGCGAATTCCATCCCCATTGTTTTATCTTGGGCTAATCATGACGGGCGAGTCATGGCCAGCGAATCATGTTTGAAAAACTCGGCTCTGCACATTGCAGAACAGATCGGCTAAAAAGGGCTTTTTAACATCTAAAATAGAAACAAAAAGTTAAATAGTTTTCGTAATAGTGTAGATTTGCAAATTATGATATTTTGAATTTGTTGTCAAACAAAATTTAATGTAAGTTAAAATAAATTAAGAAATTTATCACACATTATTCAAACTACGGGTTGTTTTTCTAGTGAAACAAAAAAAAAAGTTTGTTTTAAATTCTATGCCACACTACAGCAACAGGAACAAGAACAAAACGCAAGCAATGGGTTCAATATTGCGAGACGCAACAAGACAACGAACCGCTGGAAAGCGAACAGAAAGACAGGGACCATTTATAAAGGGCGTACACAAGCACTTCACGTCTCGTATAAGAGGCTGCGCTGCTTTATTTGGTTCAGTTTGCGTTTTTTGCTGGTCAGGATTATTTTTCTGCAATAAATTTACAGCCCTATTGCTCTGCCATAAGCGGTTTCATTTGTAAATCTAGCGCAAAATTGAGTGAAACTGCCGTGACTGTAAAATCACTGGCCAAATCCCAAAGATTGCGGGCTGTTGCAGGTAAGGGAGACCTGCTTTCGCCATCAACTGGTACTTGTTCCCCATACTGAAAACGTAGACCTATAGGTCTGTAACGGTGCTTAAACTGAACGCTAACAAAGTAACCTTGAACATTTCATTTCAGTGTGCCATTTCAGTATGTCAAAATAGACATACTGGGGTTTATTGGAATTGAAATAAATGGAAAATTGTATATTATGTTTCCGTATTTCAATTATGCTTTGTAGGGAAGATGGTATTGAAAAGAGATTTGGACTTTACCATTCCACTCCCTCCAAGAATTTGGCCACATCTAAAGGCACTTGACCTTTCGTACCGTTCTCTTCGAGGTTTGCCAGATCCTATCCAGTTGAAGCATCTCACAGAGCTGAATTTAAGCCACAACGCGTTAAAAGTACTGTCGGGAAGGATTGATGAGCTTATTAACTTGATTCGCTTGTTTTTAAATGACAACTATTTAACATCACTACCTGCAACTTTTAAACATCTGGAAAAACTGCAAGTGCTGAACTTGAGAAATAACAAACTGAAGAAAGTTTTTGAGCATGTTACTGGCCTAAAAAGTCTCGAAAGACTAAGTGTCGTAGGCAACCCCCTACCAGTTGAAGAAGTGAGCAGTCTGATGAAGCTGACGGATAAGAAGCGTAAGCTCTCGATAGATATTGCAGGTGAGCTTTCATACATTAGACTTGTGCGTGTGTTGTAGAAGTATTTTATGTGAACAACAAGTAGCCTGTTAGGCTTCAAAGTGGGTTCATCTATATAAGTTCAAATAAAGCAAATTCAGCTTAAAAAACGTTGCATTTAAAAAGCATGTCTTAGCATGACATAAATATGTATATACCTAATTCAATAAAGGTTGCTTTCGTCATTGGTAATTGGGCGTTGGAAAGCTATTGTTTGGCGGTCACTCAAGCAAAGCATTGCATTGTGTTCCGTATGCCAAATGCCAATTCCCAATTACCAATGACCAACTGCCAAAGCAACCTTTATTGAATTAGGTATATTGGTTAAAATGAAAAAGTCAATGGACCATTCAGTTCAAAACACGTTAATCCAAAATAATTCATTTCACAGGAGAAGTTGACGATCTAGCACAATTATTCCCGAACGGTGTTGTTCTTTTTTCATTCGACTTGCTTTAAAGCTTTACAATCGTATACAATCATTAATTTAAAAGTTGCCTCTTGAGGTTTCACAAATTGAGAGAGGATTGGCGATAACAACAAATCGTTTTGTAAGCTTCACAAATAAATGGTTTGCAATGGGAGACGTCTGCCCGCAGGCTACAGTCAGTCCTGCCTTAAAAGCTTTGGAACTGTACTCGTTAAAAAGTTCCTCAATTTTTCGTAGGTTATTGAAAAGTCCATCATTGTCACTTCTGCAGAAGTCCAGCGCATGGTTTACAGATATACGGAGTCGTGGAGTGTAGAACAAACTCTAGTGAAAAGTTTTCTTCGTCAACTTTCAATTCACCGCGACCTTAAACAAGATTTCTGTCGCTATACATCACGATAGGCGAGAAACACAGCACACAATCACCCAGTGACAATCACCCATGTTTAGTCGACATATTTAGATCTGTCATGGAAAAACCCGCATCAATTTTTATGTAGCATAATTTATTTCGGTATTTCGTGGTGATAGCCAATCAGAGCTGTTTCTAACAATGCCTACTGTCAAGTGTCCAATAAGAGCGCGGTCCACGGATCCTTGAGAAATAGCAGTGCGTTGATTTCAGGGTTATTGTCCTCTAGCCTTCCAAAACAGGATATCTTTTGAAGCGGCCATACTATGCAACAAATCAGAAGCACGGCCGTAAGAAACCGCTTTGGAAAGATTGCTCTTTAATTCCTCGTTGTCTTCCTCGTCATCTTTGTCCTCGTCGGAGGTTATAATATCCTCTATTCCACTCTCCATTTTTTCTTCGTCCCAGTCTACCTTTCTTTTGCTCTTTCGTACTTGTTTAAGACAAGCTTCAAATGATCAGTGCAACGGTGCATAGTTTCTTTTATAGCATCAAAAAGCTTATTAAACTTGTAACAACAGGGGCCAATAAGTCTTGTATAAAGTCACCAACCTCTTGTACAAGAATTTTCATTTTTCCCTTGTAGGGAACATTTTCCTTGGCCAGATTAACAAGAGCATCCTTGTGTGAATGCAAAACACGCCTGTCTTTTTAAGATAGGAAATGTGTTCCGTAAGAACATTAAAAATAATATGTAACAAGGCGTGAATCTGTTGTGGAGTAGCTGTGTTCTTAAGATAAACTGGCGCTGATGATCGGGACAATCAGCCAAGAGCTGAAGAAAACCTCGGTTGTTCTTTACTTCTTGATGAGCTAAGGGTAGTGAGATGCTGTCTTATATCGTGGAATAGAAGGTAAAAACAATAGAATAATGGTGGTGATAAAAACAATAGAATTGTGGTGGTGGTAGTGAAAACAAAAGAATTGTGGTGGTGGTGGTGATAAAAACAATAGCACTGTGGTGGCAGTGGTATTGGTAGTGGTAGTATTGTGATGGTGGTGGTGGTGAAAACAATATAAAATTGTGGTTGTGGTGGTTGTTATGGTGGTGGAGAAAACAGAATTGTGGTGGTGGTGATGGTGGTTGTGAAAACAATAGAATTGTGGTGGTGGTGGTGGTGGAGAAAACAATAGAATTGAGGTGGTGATGGTGGTGGTGGTAGTGAAAACAAGAGAATTGTGGTGGCAGTGGTACTGGTGGTGAAAGTAGTAGTGGTGAAAACAATAGAATTGAGGAGGAGCTCACCAAAGTGAGTAGCATTCGTCTTTTTAACTCGTGAATACGCGAAGCATAATGAATGGGTTATCGCAGACGGTTGCAAATATGCAAATTTTCACTTAGGCCCGGTTTAAACGTCAAACTTTACATGTTCCGAACCTAATTATTAGGTTCGGCACATATAAAGTTTGACGTATGAATCAATCAGGATCGACACTTTTGTATTTGGGTCGACTCTGCCGTTCTATTCGACTGAGCTTGTCGAATAGAACGGCAAAAGATCGAATTCGACTCGAACTTTGATCTTTACATGTGCCGAACCTAATGCATACATTATGCAGACATTAAATTAATAATTTTTTTCCTACAATTCCATTCGATTTTAGGTAGATGCCATGCGCAGAAGACTAAATTTGAACAAAATGGCGGGGAAAGAAAAACAATCTTGTTCCTCTTGCCTTAAAAATACAAAATATACTTGTTTTAGGGGGGAGGAATACTTCTGTATGCCCTGTTCTGTCTTCGAGAATGATTAAACTGTCAGGGGCTGGAAAGCGGACAGTTCAGTCGCATATTGCGAAAAGAGCGAAAAGGTTTAACGCCATTTACATGTTTAGGCGCCTTCTTCTACTTTCACTGATGGCATTAGCGAGGAGAAATTCTTCCGAGTTGTTTCCCGCGCTATATTCCACCATGCACCATGTCCATCTCCACCATGTTGAATCCTCTTGGAGTCATAACAGTAACCGCTGACCGTAATGGGTTTAATTCATTGTTCGGCCTTTTGGTTCGACTCAATTAAGTTCGACGTCTGAATCAACTGTCGAACTTAATTATTTGGGTCGACCCAAATAGGTATTAGGTTCGGCTCATGTAAAGTTCGACGTTTGAACTGGGCCTTACTCATTCACTCACTCCATCACTCAGCTGTGAACGTTTTTTTTCCACGCGTATCTACGTTAAAATAATAAAATTGAAGCTTTCAGGTACTTATTCTAGTATGGTCAAGCATTTTAAGTGTTGCGCTCGAGTGCGAATGACCCCGGGCTCGAATCCTGGCGGGGACGTTCAATTTGTTTTCACTTTCTTTCCTTATTTTTTTTTTCCGAACTGGACATTGTGAAAGTGATGTACTGTTTTTTCTTTGTGTTTGAAGTCGTTCACTTTTCAAAAAATATCGAACCGTGTTTATTAAGTAATGATCCGCATAAAAAGGATAGTGCTGAACGGCAATGCACGGTGGAATGTCAACTATTTTCATTGTTACAAGTAGTGATCTCATTGGCCTAGACTCAAAAACCGTTAAAAAGTTAAGGTTCAAGGTGCATTAAGTCTAATTTTTTTAAGGTTTCAAGTAATTTGAGACCCAATCGCACAACATGCAATTTTTAAAAGATATTGTATTTGGGGAACTTCATCAAAGAAGCAAAATTAGTAGCTATTGTCTTCTGCTATTCTGATTGGTTAAGCACGAACATTTCCTAAAATATATTAGACGCAAATGGATTTTCTGTATTTTTATAATGAAATATAATTATGAACCATCAACCCCTCCTCTATTCTTGAAATCAAAGATATTCTATGTGGGAAAGATCCAATGCCGCAGAACAATGAAGTTTACTATAGTTCTTATGTGAAGCATTTAATACTTAAAACACAAGCTTACCACAATATTGCGTTACGCGTTAGCTAGCAGTACAAGGTGCAAATGACATGCTGGCATTTAAATCATGTTATTTTCAAATTCTATACACTTTCGGATTCCAGCATTAAGATAAGCCTGGGAATTTGCTTTTAATCTTTAATGTTTTCCACAAAGTTAATTTGTAATAGCGTTCAATTTTTAGCAGTAATGTTGGCTCCAGTAAAGTAAGGATTCTTTTCCCATCGGAGACTCGAGACTTGACTCGATGATATATTCAACTTGCATTCGCGATCGGGTAACGTAAGTCCTTTTATACTTCTTAAGGAACTTTTATTATAATCACAAAATAAATACCTAAGTACTTTCCTCGGGTCGTGCTCATGACTCCTCAAATTTGGTGAAGAATCTTTTATTTTAATAGAGCGTTTCGTATTCACGAGTTGGCTCGTAGGAGCCTTTGTTTCTTAGTTCACATCGAGCTTCCATTTAGTTAACATGAATTTGTCCTGTCCCGTTTGTAAGAAGACATTAAGATGGAAAGATAGTATGCAAAGTCACATGACCAACGAACATAGCAATGCCACTTTCACTCCATTTGAAGCCATGCCGATTTCTACACAAAAGTGTCAACGGTTTCAAAATGAACACCCTTTTACTACTTTTACTGCTGCTTCTACTTTTTACTACTTTTACTACTTGTATGGTAGCAGAAATGACCGGTTCAGGAAAAACGATTTAGGTTCAATCGTTCTTACAACAGGCCTCAGAAGTGATAAGCCCACCACCCGAAAGGATTGTCTGGCGTTATTTACAATGGCAGCTCGCTAACATGCGAATGCTAGTCACAATACCACAAATTTAATTTGTCAAGGTTATTCCTCCTGCGTTGGAACACGATTCTTATTTCGATGGCAACAAACGGAACTTTTAAATCGTCTTTGACGATCAGATGATTGACGCCGGCAAAGACAAGCGAATAGCAGACAATTTTACACGAGGTTCTTATCACCGCAACCTGAGTGTCACTTATATGGTATAGAATCTATTTCATCAGGGGAAGGGAAGTCACCACTACCACCACGACCACCACCACAATTCTATTGCTTTCTCCACCACCACCACCACAATTCTTTTGTTTTCTCCACCACCACAATTCTATTGTTTTCATCACCACCTCCACCATCGCCACCACAATTTTATTGTTTTCACCACCACCACAACCAACACCACTGCAGTTCTATTGTTTTTACCACGACCATTGCCTCCACCACAATTCTATTGTTTCCACCACCGCCACAACAATTCTATTGTTTTCACCACCACCACCACAATTCTATTGTTTTCACCACCACCATCGCAATTCTATTGTTTTTACATTCTTTTCCACGATATAAGACAGAAACTCACTACCCTTAGCTCATTTTACAGTTATGTCTCATGTAGTAAAGAACTACGGATGTTTTTTTCAGCTCGTAGCTGATTGTCCCGACAATCAGCGCCAGTTTCTCCCAATAACAGCCATTCAACAACAGGATCACGCCTTGTTACATATTATTTATAATGTTCTTACGGGAAACATTCCCTGTTATGAAAAAAAAGAAGCGTATTTTGCGTTCACATAAGGATGCTCTTGTTAATCTGGCCAAGCAAAACGTTCCCTACAAGACAAAAAGGCAAATCCCTGTACAAGAGGGTGGTGGCTTTATACAAGACTTATTGGCCCCTGTTGTTACAAGCTTAGGCTTTTTATGCTATAAAAGAAACTGTGCATTGTTGTACTGACCATTGAAACTTGTCTTTAACGAGTACTAAAAAGCAAGAGAAAGGTAGACTAGGACGAAGAAGAAATGGAGAGTAGAATAGAGGATATTATCGAAAGACAACGAGGAGCCAAGAATTAAAGATGTCTTACTCAATGAGATATGTCCAGAAATGCAGGCAGACGGGGGCCACAGTATTCCATGACTGGCGTCACAAAGTCTCCTCTCCTAGAAAAGTTCACCAAAAAACACGGAATTCCGTCACATATGAAGTAATATGAAAACGACAAAGAACTCTGTCAAATATGAAGTACTCGTTAAACAAGACTTGCCTGAATTTCTGGACATAAGTGCCTGTTTTAGACACCTAGAGGATAATTACTCCAAAATCCACGCATAATACCAGTGACAAACATCGCAGAGCTGGTTCAGTATGTGTTACTTTCCCATAACGATGATGTAGCCCGATCCTGTGCACTTAATACCTTTTTAGATGGACTCGCAGAGTTAGGAGTTGATAAGCGTTTAATCAAGAATAAAAAACTGTTAAGTGATCTTTAAGAGAAAGAAAAAGTCTATCGAGAACAAGAAGAAACCGACGAGACTAATGAAGGAAATGCGATATGGGAGGGTGAAAATGGTCACTGTCCACAGGTGTGGACAGCGGTATATTCATATGCATTGAAGGCAGTGCATCGCGTCATGCCTGGGGTTTGGGAGGGTGGGTCGCTGGCCACTCTCTGAGATGTTGTTCGACAAATGTGCACAATACAAAGAATGGTGGTAATATATACAACGCTATGAATTGTGGGATATCTATTGTTATGGAAATGTTCTTGCTTTATTTTCGGCACTGAGAATAGCATTTAATTTCTAAGCTTATTTTATGAGCGAATTCCATCCCCATTGTTTTATCTTGGGCTAATCATGACGGGCGAGTCATGGCCAGCGAATCATGTTTGAAAAACTCGGCTCTGCACATTGCAGAACAGATCGGCTAAAAAGGGATTTTTAACATCTAAAATAGAAACAAAAAGTTAAATAGTTTTCGTAATAGTGTAGATTTGCGAATTATGATATTTTGAATTTGTTGTCAAACAAAATTTAATGTAAGTTAAAATAAATTAAGAAATTTATCACACATTATTCAAACTCCGGGTGGTTTTTCTAGTAAAACAAAAAAAAAAACCGTTTTTTTTAATTCTATGCCACGCTACAGCAACAGGAACAAGAACAAAACGCAAGCAATGGGTTCAATGTTGCGAGACGCGACAAGACAACGAACCGCTTGGAAGCGAACAGCAAGACACGGACAATTTATAAAGGGGTACACAAGCACTTCACGTCTCGTATAAGAGGGTGCGCTGCTTTATTTGGTTCAGTTTGCGTTTTTTGCTGGTCAGTATTATTTTTCTGCAATAAATTTACAGCCCTATTGCTCTGCCATAAGCGGTTTCATTTGTAAATCTCGCGCAAAATTGAGTGAAACTGCCTTCACTGTAAAATCACTGGCCAAATCCCGAAAATTGCGGGCTGTTGCATGTAAGGGAGACCTGCTTTCGCCATCCACTGGTACTTGTTCCCCAAACTGAAAACGTAGACTTATAGGTCTGTAACGGTGCTTAAACTGAGTGCTCTATCCAAGTAACCTTGAACATTTCATTTCAGTGTGCCATTTCAGTATGTCAAAATAGACATACTGTGGTTTATTGGAATTGAAATAAATGGAAAATTGTATATTGTGTTTCCGTATTTCAATTATGCTTTATAGGGAAGATGGTATTGAACAGAGATTTGGACTTTATCACTCTACTCCATTCAGAAATTTCGCAACATCTAAAGGCACTTGACCTTTCGTACCGTTGTCTTCAAGATATGCCAGATCCTACCCAGTTGAAGCATCTCACAGAGCTGAATTTAAGCCATAACGTGCTAGAAGTACTGTCGGGAAGGATTGATGAGCTTATTAACTTGACTCACTTGTTTTTAAATGACAACTATTTAACATCACTACCTGCAACTTTTAAACATCTGAAAAAACTGCAAGTGCTGAACTTGAGAAATAACAAACTGAAGAAAGTTTTTAAGCATGTTACTGGCCTAAAAAGCCTCGAAAGACTAAGTGTCGAAGGCAACCCCCTACCAGTTGAAGAAGTGGGAATTCTGATGAAGCTGACGGATAAGAAGCGTAAGCTCTCGATAGATATTGCAGGTGAGCTTTCATACATTAGACTTGTGCGTGTGTTGTAGAAGTATTTTATGTGAACAACAAGTAGCCTGTTAGGTTTCAAAGTGGGTTCATCTATATAAGTTCAAATAAAGCAAATTCAGCTTAAAAAACGTTGCATTTAAAAAGCATGTCTTAGCATGACATAAATATGTATATACCTAATTCAATAAAGGTTGCTTTGGTCATTGGTAATTGGGCATTGGAAAGCTATTGTTTGGCGGTCACTCAAGCAAAGCATTGCATTGTGTTCCGTATGCCAAATGCCAATTCCCAATTACCAATGACCAACTGCCAAAGCAACCTTTATTGAATTAGGTATATTGGTTAAAATGAAAAAGAACTGGAGACGCAATGCGTTAAATTTTTGTTGTAGTCTTTAGGGAAAATTCCCTTGTATTACGTGTCATGAATTGGCCTTTTCTAATAATACCATAATGTTCTTCAATGCGCAGATTTACTCTAATAATTATAATAATAAATAATTCAATAATTTATATTGCGCAAAATACACGAGTATATGATCAGATGTGCATTAATTACTTCAATCTTCTTTGTTTTTGTAGCACAGTGGAATTTATAATACATACAACCGGCTTGTGCTTGAGCACAGCGTGTTCTGCGATCAAAGAAACCTGACAAATTACTTCTGACTTTAAAAACAAATGGAAAATAGGTTGTAAATCACAAATACTATAAAAACCATGTACCTGTAGGTTTGTACGTAATTACACTAAATATGCAAATTTTAGTGTTGATACATGGCACGTGCAGCTCGTAAGAACAAAGGACATTTTTAGGCATGGCTCCTGACTACGAGGCTAGATCTGTCTAGTCTTACACCAAGTACTACCCAAACCTAAACTGGAAAAATATTATGGTATTTTTAGGAAAGGTCTATTGACACGTTGTTTTGTCAAACTCAGAACAAATTCAAACGCATATGGTTCACCAAGTTCAAATCCTTTATGACTTTTTTTGCATTGTACAATTTAAAACAAGCTGCACGTGAGGACTTCTATTGAAAACACAGCTATTGAGAAGAATAGGTGATAACAATATGCTTTGGACGGCAAGGGTAAGAAGCATTTATGCTGAGTAGATTAATTATGCAATTTCATTTTATAGTGTGACAATTTAGTTGCATGTGATTAAATACTCAAAGGATGCAAAGAAAGAAAAATTAGAAAATTAGGTGTCTAATGATGTCTCGCATGTGCTTACCGATGGCTGAATACTTATGTTCATCAATGCCTTGGAAAAAGTGTCGGCAAGTGTAACCAACATCATCTGTGTCGCACAGATCACATTTAAAGTGCACCTAACCGCCATTTTTTTTCTTTTAATCAACTCAATGTACGTTGAAAAGTCGAATAGTGAAATATTTCTTGTTAGTTCGTAGTTGTTATAGCAACTACGAAGTTTAGAGGGCGCTCGAGAGAGCGGTCGGCTGTTCATGTAAGCGAAATAGTATATCTTGAGCCCAACGTGTCTTTGTATTGTTGTCTGTTGGACACAATATTTTAGCTTACTTGAACAAGCTATCATCGTCCCTTCCGCCGTATGCGTAAAGTTCCGGTGTATGCGTAAACTTTTTTTTGAGCGTGAAGTGGTGTACGTTAGAGGCAGGTTTTTGAGAAGTTTTCTCAAAGTTTGGAGCTGTTTCTTCGGTAAAGAACTTTCAAACTGTCACGACAGAATATTATTTCTCAGCCTTGTTGGAAAGCAAACATGATTATTGCCTCGCTATTTCTTCGAGGACTGCTTTTGGTAAAAATTTATCCCGAAATTTATACGGCAACAAAGCAGGGAATTGATGGCTGATTAGGGACGGACCATTAGATTTTTGAGGGGGGGGGGGGGGGGGGGGGGGGGGGGGGGGGGGGGGGGGGGGGGGGGGTTGGGCAAATACCAAAAAAAAATTCGAGCACGGCCTTCAACTGCAAAAAAAATATCGTGCAAAACAAAAACCCCAGAAAAAAAAATTCCTGCAAAGCTTTATATTTTTAGAACAATATTTTATATCCAGGAGCAGATGGTCAGAACACAAATAAATCACACTGAACTCGTTGTAGAATGTTAGCGACTTATGGGTGCTTGGGGAGGATCAAATGTTCTATCTTTTCATTGGCTTGTTTAGTTTAGCAAATAACAATGGTTTATTTTTGACCCGACGTAAGTTGTTTCTTTGTAGGCTTTTCAGCTGATTTCATAAGCATGTAAGATATTTTCTGACACAAGGAATGGCTCTTTTATAGTTGTACAGTGGCATTGTAGGTACACGTATATCTCAATGGATGAGAAATACTTTGTTTATGTGTTGTACAACAAGCTTGTAATTGCAGAGGCGGCGCTACCGGTGGGGCAGGTGGGGCATTTGCCCCACCAACTTTCGACAACTCAAAATGGCGGTGGGCGGAGATGAATAGTGTAGCAACATCCTTTGATCAGATGTGATGGCAGGGCACTTTAATGCATTAGAGTTTGCAAAATAAATATTCCGTGAATTAATCAAAAGCCTACAATTTTAGCATCGGAGATATTGTGACTTTAGACTGGAGATTGGATATTGTGAACCAAGCATTTCAATACCCCTTGAGTTACTCGGACGTCAGCTATCGGACTCCAGCTACCGACAAATCCATCAAACAAATCCATTAATGCTGTGAGTTAGCGCTCGGCCTCTGCCCTAAGAAGGCTCAAGACATATCTACGAACAACCTTTGTCACAAGAAAGATTAAATCATTGCGTCATCCAGACATTGCATTAACTGACAAATTGAACATGGCTGATATTGGAAATCAGTTTCTTTCTGCCTCCAATGACAGAGAAAATCGCTTTGGAAAATTCGTTTCCAAAGCCTTCCCATACTGAAAAGAATTGCAGAGAATATTCGAGTGACAGTCGAATTTTCTTTGAACAAACAACCAAAATGGAGTTACACCCAAGTTTCAGAAAGTGTTTCGTGTAACTACATGTACTTTTCATGAGAATTAAACTGAACTCAAAGCTGGCCTTGGAAACTGTTTCTCCGGTCTCAGGAACGCTGGAAATAGCATTTCAGAGAGTTTCATTTCAAAAATTCCCCGGGGGAGCATGCCCCCGGACCCCCCTAGAAGCTCGCGCCTTCAGCGCTCGGCACAGGAGATTCGCCCCACTAACATTATATTTCCGGCGCCGCCCCTGTAATTGTAAGATGGTTGGGTGTACTACGATGCGCTGTGGAAGCGACATCAACAGGGGGCTGATGTAAAGAAAATTGTAGGGGCAGTTACAACACCACGGCAGGCTTCATGCTGTATCAAGCTGCTGTTACATCAGATCTGACTTGCTATAGTATTCCTGTCTCTAGTATGGCCTTTCTAGTATTCCTAACACGTGTATGTGTCTGGCATTAAAACATATAGACTCGCAAAAAAAAAAATCGTGCAAGCAAATCATGGCAAAAAGAAAAATACTGCACAGTCTCGAGCGTAGAAAAAAATATCCTGCACCAAAAAATTGCCCAACCCCCCCCCCCCCCCCCCCCCTCAAAAATCTAATGGTCCGTCCCTTACTGTAACACTGTAGTACGTGACTGTGGATACAAGATATGATGAGACATTCCGACGTGTGATAAAAGAGCTAAAGGAAAATTTCTTTGTGGACCTTGCTGCAATTGAAGGCAAAGAATTTTCGTTTTGATGTGTTTTTCGAAACATTCAACTACTTTTTGGTCTGACAATCCCCCAATTAAATTGCCAGACTGCGTGTCGCCAAATGCTTATTGTCTTCTTTTATATAAACATCTGGCGACACGCAGTCTGGCGAACAGAAAAGATGATTTTGAGATTGTTTCTGTTTATTACATGTAATAAACAAAAATCCACTGTGATGTCCACTGCAGTTTGCTCCCGATTTCTCAACTCAACAACAGTAACAGCGAAGACAAAATAGCACTACTTTCTGAGAAACAACTGCGAACTATCCGTACGGATCCGCTCGTTTTTAACGTCGTGTTACTGAGTTATAGAGAGAGAATTTACAAAATGGTAATTAGATGACGTCAAATCAATACTTTACCATTATTTCTACTTCAATTTACAGTACGCAGTTCGCAGCTTAAGGATGATTAATTTAAGAAATACTAAATAAAAACTGTTAATAGTCAATTGATTTGTAAAAACATATTACTTGGAGGTGGGAACAAGTAGTTGTATAACAAACGATTCCCTATTTGACGTCACCTCAATTCTATTGTTTTCACCACCGCCACAACAATTCTATTGTTTTTACCACCACCATTGCCTCCACCTCAATTCTATTGTTTTCACCACCGCCACAACAATTCTATTGTTTTCACCACCACCACAATGCTATTGTTTTTACATTCTTTTCCACGATATAAGACTGAAACTCACTACCCTTAGCTCATTTTACAGTTATGTCTCAAGTAGTAAAGAACAACGGATTTTTTTTCAGCTCGTAGCTGATTGTCCCGATCTTCGGCGCCAGTTTCTCCCAACAACAGGATCACGCCTTGTTACATATTATTTATAATGTTCTTACGGAAAACATTCCCTGTTCTGAAAAATATAAAGCGTATTTTACGTTCACATAAGGATGCTCTTGTTAAACTGGCCAAGCAAAACGTTCCCAGTATAAGACAAATAGGCACATCCCTCTACAAGAAGGTGGTGGCTTTATACAAGACTTATTGGCCCCTGTTGTTGAGATATGTCCAGAAATGCAGGCAGAGGGGGGCCACAGTACTCCATGACTGACGTCACAAAGTCTCCTCTCCTAGAAAAGTTCACCAAAAAACACGGAATTCTGTCACATATGAAGTAATATATGAAAACGACAAACAACTCTGTCAAATATGAAGTACTCGTTAAACAAGACTTTCCTGCATTTCTGGACATAAGTGCCTGTTTTAGACATCTAGAGGATAATTACTTCCAAATCCACGCATAATACCAGTGACAAACATCGCAGAGCTGGTTCAGTATCCATAATTATTCAAACTACGGGTTGTTTTTCTAGTGAAACAAAAAAAAAAGTTTTTTTAAAATTCTATGCCACACTACAGCAACAGGAACAAGAACAAAACGTAAGCAATGGGTTCAATATTGCGAGACGCAACAAGACAACGAACCGCTTGGAAGCGAACAGAAAGACAGGGACCATTTATAAAGGGCGTACACAAGCACTTCACTTCTCGTATAAGAGGCTGCGCTGCTTTATTTGGTTCAGTTTGCGTTTTTTGCTGGTCAGGATTATTTTTCTGCAATAAATTTACAGCCCGATTGCTCTGCCATAAGCGGTTTCATTTGTAAATCTCGCGCAAAATTGAGTGAAACTGCCGTGACTGTAAAATCACTGGCCAAATCCCAAAGATTGCGGGCTGTTGCAGGTAAGGGAGACCTGCTTTCGCCATCAACTGGTACTTGTTCCCCATACTGAAAACGTAGACCTATAGGTCTGTAACGGTGCTTAAACTGAACGCTAACGAAGTAACCTTGAACATTTCATTTCAGTGTGCCATTTCAGTATGTCAAAATAGACATACTGGGGTTTATTGGAATTGAAATAAATGGAAAATTGTATGTTATGTTTCCGTATTTCAATTATGCTTTGTAGGGAAGATGGTATTGGAAAGAGATTTGGACTTTACCATTCCACTCCCTCCAAGAATTTGGCCACATCTAAAGGCACTTGACCTTTCGTACCGTTCTCTTCGAGATTTGCCAGATCATATCCAGTTGAAGCATCTCACAGAGCTGAATTTAAGCCACAACGCGTTAAAAGTACTGTCGGGAAGGATTGATGAGCTTATTAACTTGACTCACTTGTTTTTAAATGACAACTATTTAACATCACTACCTGCAACTTTTAAACATCTGGAAAAACTGCAAGTGCTGAACTTGAGAAATAACAAACTGAAGAAAGTTTTTGAGCATGTTACTGGCCTAAAAAGTCTCGAAAGACTAAGTGTCGAAGGCAACCCCCTACCAGTTGAAGAAGTGGGAAGTCTGATGAAGCTGACGGATAAGAAGCGTAAGCTCTCGATAGATATTGCAGGTGAGCTTTCATACATTAGACTTGTGCGTGTGTTGTAGAAGTATTTTATGTGAACAACAAGTATCCTGTTAGGCTTCAAAGTGGGTTCATCTATATAAGTTCAAATAAAGCAAATTCAGCTTAAAAAACGTTGCATTTAAAAAGCATGTCTTAGCGTGACATATGTATATACCTAATTCAATAAAGGTTGCTTTGGTCATTGGTAATTGGGCATTGGAAAGCTATTGTTTGGCGGTCACTCAAGCAAAGCATTGCATTGTGTTCCGTATGCCAAATGCCAATTCCCAATTACCAATGACCAACTGCCAAAGCAACCTTTATTGAATTAGGTATATTGGTTAAAATGAAAAAGAACTGGAGACGCAATGCGTTAAATTTTTGTTGTAGTCTTTAGGGAAAATTCCCTTGTATTACGTGTCATGAATTGGCCTTTTCTAATAATACCATAATGTTCTTCAATGCGCAGATTTACACTAATAATTATAATAATAAATAATTCAATAATTTATATTGCGCAAAATACACGAGTATATGATCAGATGTGCATTAATTACTTCAATCTTCTTTGTTTTTGTAGCACAGTAGAATTTATAATACATACAACCGGCTTGTGCTTGAGCACAACGTGTTCTGCGATCAAAGAAACCTGACAAATTACTTCTGACTTTAAAAACAAATGGAAAGTAGGTTGTAAATCACAAATACTATAAAAAAACATGTTGTACCTGTAGGTTTGTACGTAATTACACTAAATATGCAAATTTTAGTGTTGATACATGGCACGTGCAGCTCGTAAGAACAAAGGACATTTTTAGGCATGGCTCCTGACTACGAGGCTAGATCTGTCTAGTTTTACACCAAGTACTACCCAAACCTAAACTGGAAAAATATTATGGTATTTTTAGGAAAGGTCTATTGACACGTTGTTTTGTCAAACTCATAACAAATTCAAACGCATATGGTTCACGAAGTTCAAATCCTTTATGACTTTTTTTGCATTGTACAATTTAAAACAAGCTGCACGTGAGGACTTCTATTGAAAACACAGCTATTGAGAAGAATATGCTTTGGCCGGCAAGGGTAAGAAGCATTTATGCTGAGTAGATTAATTATGCAATTTCATTTTATAGTGTGACAATTTAGTTGCATGTGATTAAATACTCAAAGGATGCAAAGAAAGAAAAATTAGAAAATTAGGTGTCTAATGATGTCTCGCATGTGCTTACCGATGGCTGAATACTTATGTTCATCAATGCCGTGGAAAAAGTGTCGGCAAGTGTAACCAACATCATCTGCGTCGCACAGATCACATTTAAAGTGCACCTAACCGCCATTTTTTTCTTTTAATCAACTCAATGTACGTTGAAAAGTCGAATAGTGAAATATTTCTTGTTTTTAACGTCGTGTTACTGAGTTATAGAGATTTGAATTTACAAAATGGTAATTAGATGACGTCAAATCAATACTTTACCATTATTTCTACTTCAATTTACAGTACGCAGTTCACAGCTTAAGGATGATTAATTTAAGAAATACTAAAAAATAAAAACTGTTAATAGTCAATTGATTTGTAAAAAAATATTACTTGGAGGTGGGAACAAGTAGTTGTATAACAAACGATTCCCTATTTGACGTCATCTTATTAACATTTTGTAAACTCAAACCTTTATAATTCACTAACGCAACGTTAAAAACAAGAAATATTTAACTATTCAACTTTTCAACGTACATAGAGTTGATTAAGCGAAAAAAAAACAATTTTGGGTTTAGGTGCACTTTAAACTCATAAACAACGTGTTGTTGATTAATAAGAGTTGATTTGACTTCTGTTACTTTGATCTTATCAGGAATTTTTCTACTTGTAAACTCTGGGCGCAGCTCGCTGTCAATTTTCATTCCAAGATTTGATAGCTCTCTTCGTATAATGTCGGCTGATCGTTGATCTTTGAACGGTAGGATAATCCGAAAGGGGCGTATTAACTCCACCATCACCAGATATATCGAGTCACAAGGCCAAGAGCAAACTCTTGAAGTTCAAGTTAATACGCCCGTTCAGATTATCCTACAGTTCAAAGATCAACGATCAGCCGACATTGTAGGAAGGCTATAGCTTCAATTATCCTTGAAAGAGGATGGGTGTATAATTTTTACCCTTAACTCCACAAACTAAACTAAATGTCAGTCAGATTCCTCTATGGTTCAATCTCACCAAGTTCAATCTCAAGTTCTACGGCCCTAGATCGAGGTTTTTCCATTGAGGCTCCTGAGCAGAGAATATCTCTTAAGAATATCTCATTAAAATTGCTTTAAATTTATAGCTTTTGACCATTACTGTGAAGCGCCTAGAGCATGACTGTACAGGCGTTATAGAAATGTTGATTATTAGTATTTTTATTTTATTAGTCATTATAAAAACACAAAGTGCCCGCGCTGACAAACAACATTAAGGGCCCATTACACTATTCCGTTGCTAAGAAATGCGGTTTATAGCACAATTTATAGCACAGTAAACTCAGGCTGACAACAGGTCACCCTACTTCCGGTGAAGACAAAGGCGAACCTAACTCGGCGCAAATAGAGGCTATTTTCTTTAAAAAAAAAATCAGTCGAAAGATCAAAGATTTTTCGTGAAACGTAAGCATGCTTTTTGCGAAAAATCGGCACTTACCGTGATTCATTGCGGGCGTTATTTCTGAGGCCACGAAAATCAGTTTTGAGTCGGTGAAGTTTGATTCATAAAAAAAATCCGTTTACATCGGGGAATCTGTATCGTCTATTAACTTCAAGATCATTTTTTTCAAATATTTAGTTCATAGTCAAGGCATTGCATCTTGTATTTGTATGTTTTCTTTTATTATCCATCGTTACTGATACGTTTTCTAAGCAACGCCGCCGAAGGCTCGAGGCCGGCTGTCAAGAAACGAGAACCTTCAGAAGGTTTGGCTCAGAAATTCGGTCGTCCGTGGAAAGGAAATAGGTATATTAGATTGCCTACTAGTTATAATTTATCTTCGAATCTTTTCACTGTAATTTTTTAGTACATTCGTTTCTTACCTTGATAACCGTGACCGTTCAACCGGAATGAATAATGCTCCCTGGAGATGTAAACAACAGAAAAAGCTCAAACTTCTCGGCTCGCCGGCGGAGTCGTTTTTGCCAGCAACTATGTGAAATATTCCATGGAATTTGAAGGAGGTTTTCCCCGTCCCTAGCCGTCGAATATTTTTCGATGCAAACATCTGAAGCCGATAAAACGTCCCCCGCCAGCGGAGCTCACTAATTATGCGCCGATCAATTCGAAACATCAACATCCCCCCCCGGGCAAGCCCCGGGTATTTGAACATTTTCTGTGCCCGGGGAGTCGGGAATTTGATGTGAAAGGCCATCCCAGGGGTGGGGAATTTGACTTTGCCTGGGCGGGGTGGGGAATTTGAACCGGAAGTGTTCAAAATATATTTTTTTGGCCGGCGCCTATCAAACACATGCGGTAGCAGTTCAGATTCAACATGGAGCAATTTAAAGGGGAAAATATCGTTTTTGTTAGTGAATGGCTAGTAAAATGGGCTGACAAAGCTTTGCAGTGTTTTTGAAGGTTTGTATGAAAAGTTAAATTCAACTGCCATTCAACGCGTTTTAGATTTCCAAGTCAAAATGGCTGACTGCATTGCCAGTCCTGTGCCAGTCTATTAAATGTACGCAGATTTTAAACGGCCATTGATTGAAAGAAAAAAACACTGCAAAATGAACTCTCTCAAACATAAAATTCTTTAAGGAAACATTTGTCAGTTGATATAAAACGCGTTTAGAATAATAAATTTTCACCTCGTGGAAATTAACGCTTCCAAAAATGAATCAACCGCGTTGCTAAATATTTTTGCAATATTTGTTGATCATACGAGAAATTACTCAAATAAAAAAATATCGAAAAGTAAATTCCCAAGACAACCACAGGAGTGCCACAGGAGTGCCGTGAAATACAGTTGCAAAGTATACGCGGTTCAGTTGAGTATATTCTCGAGGAAAACAATAGCTAGAATAAATCAGAAAAAGTGAATGCAAAGTGTATTTTTTAATCTCACTAAAAACATTTTATCGTTAGGAGGGGCATTTGACAGTCAAATCCAGTGCTAGGGTGGGGTATTTGAATGCAATTTTGGCCCAACGGGGCGGGAATTTGAACAAGTCGATCTTCAAAAGTTCAAATGCCCGGGGCATTGCCCGGGGGGGGGGGGGGGATGTTGATGTTTCGAATTGATCGGCGCATTATGCCCGATGCAAATCAGATACGCCGACAGAACAGCCCACAAAATACAAGCACTTCTCGGCTCGCTGGGATTTCGTTTTAAGGCGGGACTTAACCTAAATTTGAATGAAATTTGATGAGGTTTTAAGAAGGGATAGGAGTAAGAAAATGATTTTTGGAACACCAACAGACAGTCGATACCCACGTAAGAGCACCCCAGGTTGCTAGTGGACTAACTTGGTATCCGTCTATTAATTATTAACTACAAATTCTAATTTTAAAACTTCACTAAATCTTCAATATTTCTTATTTCTCTTAATTTAACCAATCCTTCTAGAAAAACTATCTCCTCCCAAACATACCCAAAAATCACCCAAAAATTCACAAAACACCCCACAACATAGCTTTACGGGATGAGCATAGGGTTTTTGGATTGCTTGAAACGTGAACGAGATATTTCCATTAAAGCCATGTCAAGTGGCGGAAAAGTGGCGTTTAGGTTAAGTCCCGCCTTAAGCGGCATCGACCTTAAACTTTCGGTAAAAATAGCAGGAGGTTTACTGCGTCCCACGACGTGAAAATGCGAACTTTCGAAGCGGAGGAAACTGCCTCGGCGACTGGAGTTGCCTGGAGCTACACTTAGGCGGGTTGAGCGGCCCCGGACAAAATGCGAGACATGTAATACGGGCTTTTGATATCTAACAGGACCGCTTCTTGGGACTAATAAATTTTAAAACTAGAAATACGTGTCTCTCAGAACCTCGCGAAGCTCCGGGAGGGTGCACCGCAAAATTTTAGCGACGTGGGAAGGAGAGATGGCCTCGAAATTTGAGACATTCTCGTTCCCATTCTCTTCCATTTAACTAGTACTCAGTCTCCTGTCTTCCTAAAATAAAATAAATGGGAACTGGTACTGGATTTTGAGCTGTGGGTCGCTCTAACTGCTATGGGACTGGGCACCAATAGACCCTCAGGCACTCCGATCCCCCCCCCCCCCCCCCCCACCTCTCTTCATTAATTATTGTCAGATGGAAAATTGGTCTGAAAGTGGATGTATAGTACTCTTGTGCACCTGAGTCCAGTACAATATGTAGTGGTGTTCTGTTTATTTTGATTGGATGACAGTTGGTTGTCAGGAATACAGCTGTAACTCCTGCTGTCTCAAATTCTAATTTTGAAGCTTGTGGGTGCTATCTTCCAAATTAACCTGTTACCCTTAGACACTGCTGTAGTTTTTGTTTAATATACTGGGTATCAAATAATTGCTAATTACTTTGGTCAATCACAACACACACAGTCAATCCAATAAAGCAATCAGAACTCGTAGCAATTACAGGTAGCCAGTGCCGAGAATGGGAAAATGTGTGTGAGCAAGTCATGATTGTTTTGGTTTTATTTTCGATTGGTTGAGAAAGTGGCGCAAGATTCTCCCCACAATAACACTACTATAATTAAGATACAGGTTATGAGAATTAAGAAATTGATCACAAAACATGAATATTCAAGATGTAGCAACAAATTCTCTGCAAATACCAGCATGTTCACTATACAGCTGCTACACATCAGCTGGTCATTGCTAACAGAAAAATGCTTCTTCCCTAATATTAATAAAATGTTTTTATCCAAATTAAAAACAAAAATCATCTTTACTAAACCATTTGAATAATATTTCTTATTGAACTATTTTACAATGAATGCCGTCGGTAAACTCAAGATATGCAATGTATATTTCACTCACTGGCCATTCACAAATGATGCTAACAACATGTAAATATTGAATATTTGTGAAATAATTTCCGCCGGTGTGATCTGTAGTTTTGATTATACTTGAAAGAGAAATTACATGTCGACACTATGCATACCAAAGCTGAAAGGGTACCCAGATAAAAATGTTATGGTAAGGAGCCAAGTTCACTGTAATTCTATTGCTGTTCTGTGATAATATTTTCAGAGTGTTAAATTTTGTACAACTATAAGTCTTATATCAATAAACATCAATCTAAAGTATCCTCAATATCAGTCAAGCCTAAAGAAAGTCTACTGGTAAAGCACCCGTATCCATATCATTTTCTTGGGAGTATAATTCAGGATTTTCCTTACTGATCTCGCTTACATTTTAGGCATTCAAACATTAGGAGAGTTAAACCTTGTTTTGTATAGTATAGGCCAAGTTTAATTTTCTTACATGTAACACATTGTCGGTGTTGTGAACTGTTAAGCTTAATAGTACCGTGAAATTTGGCCATCTCACTCTGAACTCATTGTTGCTGGTGCAAAGGCTGATCGGCTGTTCTCCATCCGTTTGAACGTTATTTGTCACGAGTATTTGACACGAGCATTTGACACGAGTTTTTGACACGAGTATTTGACACGAGTATTTGACACGAGTATTTGACACGAGCATTTGACACGAGTATTTGACACGAGTATTTGACACGAGTATTTGACACGAGTATTTGACACGAGTATTTGTCACGAGTATTTGACACGAGTATTTGACACGAGTATTTGACACGAGTATTTGACACGAGTATTTGACACGAGCATTTTTTTTGCCGCCTGTCGTCTAACAAAATCATTTTGTCCGACTACTTCGGCGTCGTCTCTCCTCAGTGATCGGTTTCGTTCAGGGCATTTTGTCGAAAGGTTTGTAGTCGCTGATTTCGTTCCAGTTCATTCTCATTACTCAATCGGTGTGCCTGGGCTGTTTGAAGTCTTCGTATAAATCGATGCACGATGTTCTCTCTGCTCCGTGGTTTCTTGTCGTCACTGGTCTTCTTCTTCGTTGCTCGCGCTGAATTTCAAGTTGCCGTTCTCGTTCCATCCGGCGAAGTTTCGGAAGTAAATCTTCTCGGCCGAGGATTTCCAGCCACTTGTTAAATCCAGCATTGTTGTGTTTGCTGTTCTCTCTCATTTGCATGAGAAATTGGTCGTGTTTCATCGACAAAAAACAATTTTTTTCACAGACGATGAATAAACACCTCTTCATGAATAAACATGAAAGTGCGACATCGCCAGCGGTCTAGATTCCTTTTATAGGCATCGACGTCACACTGGATGACGTCAATTGGAGCGTTGTCGCGGTTTTGTTGCTAGGCAACTGCAGGACACCATCGCGATATATATATATATATATATATATATATATTATATATATATATATATATATATATATATATTATATATATATATATATATATATATATAAAGGTTTCTGTTGGTTTGACTGAGGAACGGCCGCATATTCTGCATGAGGTTTCTGCTGTATTTGGCGTTTCACTGCTAATGGTGGAATGGTTTGCTCGTTCACTACGGTGGCATGGTGGTAATCTTTTGTTCGTTAGCATCTCTGACAGGTTTCTTCCTCTACGGTAGGCAACGAGAGGGCGGTCCTTAAAGATGATTTTGCATTTAGATAAGGTGTGTAGTATTTGCTGGTGTTGGTTGAGAATATTATGCAGGTTCGGCATTGCTGGATTGTAGGTTACTATAAGTGGTACACGGTCAGTGACAGGATTCTGCTTGGTTCTTCTCGCTCTCATAATGCACTCCTTGATGAGTTTGTTTTTGTAACCTCGATCATGAAGTATATTATGTAGTTCTCGAGCTCTCTTCTCAAAGAATTTGTTGTTAGAACATATGCGACGTAGTCTCAGTGCCAGGCTGTAGGGGATGGACGTTTTAGTGTGACGTGGATGGCAACTGGTCCAGTTTAGATATTGATGAGTGTCAGTGGGCTTGGTGTATAGGTCAGTGCTAATCTTGCGGTTGTTGTTGATTACTTGGACATCAGGGAAAGGGATGCTTGTGGTTGATGAGGTTTGTTCAAATTTAATATGTGGATCAAAAGTGTTACATTGATTAAGGAAATGTGTTAGTTTTTCCTCACCATGTGTCCATATGAATCTGAACCAGAGTAAATGGTGATTAGCGCTTTGTTTCAGCAAGTGGTCCTCAAGACGACCCATGTAAAGGTTGACATAACTTGGTGCCATCTTGGTTCCCATTGCTGTCCCTGTTTGCTGGTAGAAGTGCTTGCATGGGAATGTGAGGTTGTCACAAGCAATAAAAAAAGTCCAGGCGAAATAGGGTTAAATGACTTTTTTAAAATAATTCAATTTTATGACATTTTTCATCTCATTTTCTGTCTTACAGTTGTTGCTCCACCAGAGATTCTAGCCCAAGGACAAGGTGCAAAGCGTCTCTATGAAAAGGCCCTTGGAGAAGGATTTGTGAAAGTCCACCGTGCTAGAATTTTGCTGATTGGTCAAGATCGTGCGGGGAAAACTAGCTTGAAGAAGTCTCTCTTAGGTCTGCCATTCGACCCAAAAGAACAAAGCACTGAAGGAATTGAAATTGACCCTTCAAAGTTTGAGATTGACGTTGACCGTATTAAAAACTGGCATTGTAACAGCAAAAACACAGTATTATCTGATGTTACAAGAGATGTTTCAAGGTTGTTGGCTGAAGAGCGGTACCGCGCGATTCTTAATGAAGTAAAACAAGATTCACCACTAGAATCAGAAGGAAAACGGCCCACAGAGAAATCCAAAATGAAAGCAACAATGGACTCGGATGTTCAATTCCACTTGAATAAGGTTTGTACTTTTAAACTAAATCCTTCATAAAAGGCATTTTTTTTCTTGACAAAATACGTATCTATGTCGAGGTAAGTTCTATATAAAACAGACGCAATAAGGTTAGCTCCTGAAAACATATGACCAGTCATTTAGTTACGTTAATGAACAGCTGATCAATTGACATTTACCTGCTTGTGAACAGCATTCTTCCCCTGAAGTAGCTAAGACTACACGAGTCCACATACTCGTCGGTAATTTGCTGCAAACTACATATCTGCATCAGTTATTTTTTCGGTACCGATGCGAAGGTGTTTTTTTTATACGAAGGTGTTTTAGTAGTGATAATTCTTGGCTTGCACTGACGTCATATCCTGTCATATCAAAATTCAAAAGCATTAAAAAACAGATTTCGATTCCAAAACGTTTATGGAATTGTAGAGAGTTTAAAACTACACATCTGGGCCAAATTTTGAAGCGCCAGAGCATTTCGTTCAAGAGTTACAAGCCAACGAGTATTAGACATTTTTAGTGAAAATGTATGGAGCGGCCATCACCAACATGGCGGCCAAAACTTCAAAGTCATAATTACGCAAAAAATCTCATCACAAAAGATTGGATTCACTGTAAGTTACATTAAATCGGCTTATAAACATCTGTAATGTAAAAATTATTTTCAACTGGTTCAATTTGTTTATTTTCACGTCTCATCTGAAATAGCGTGACGAATTGCGTGACATATTTAAAGCCTTTACAAATCGGAAGCAAAACATCGTTAAAACATGAAACTTTTTGTGAAGGATTGTAACACTGGTATCTACATGCCATGTTAGAAACAGCTTTGCAGGATGTAAAGTTTAGATTTCTGAATTTTTATGACGTCATGTGCAAGCCAAGAATAACGAGACCTTGGCGCAGTAACCGTTGCGTGAAAACAGAGATTTCTTAGATTATAGTGTGCACCACTTTTAAAAGAAGACATTTCTTCCTTAGGTTGCCAATGACATTGATGTTCATGGTTCTAAAAAAACAGTTTGAAGAGAAAACAGCTGAACTGTCAACTGAACAAAACAAAGGTGCTGATTGTCTCGCAGGAGGTGATGGTACGGATGCAATAAAGGAGCTCAAATCACTGACTGATGCTACTTCACTTCCAGATGACGTTACAAAACATGCTAATGCGTATTTAAGGCACATGTTTCTCGGAAGTCACCAAAATGACAGCGATGCCAATAAACTAGATTCCATCGTAACCGTAGATTTATGGGATTTTGCAGGACAACATCTTTACTATACATCCCATCCCGTCTTTTTGTCATTACGAGCCGTTTATGTTTTGGTGCACAACCACAGCAAGCCACTTGATGCCCCGGCTGAACCTTGTGTTAGACAGGGAACACATGATGTTATTTTAGAAAACCCGAATTCTGAAACCAATTTGGAGAATTTACTGTCGTGGCTTGTTACAGTTCACCGTATCAGACCAACAGGGAAAGGAACGGTTGACAACACCGAAATACAGCTGCCTTATCTTCGACCCCCAGTGATCATTGTAGGTACACATGCTGACAAACCGTTTGAAGAGATCAAAAGCATGACATCACAGATACAGCAGAGAATTTCTGGTAAAGAATACGAGAAACATGTAATCCGACCTCTCTTCAGCGTTGATAACACAGCGAGTAACCAATCACCGTGGAGTTGGATAAAGAAATTATTTCGGCAAGATCCACAAAGAAGCCAGCAAGCGGGTAAAGTCGGCTTTACAAAAATTATAAAAGTTAGTTTGACGTGCTAAGGCGGAAAAGTGCGTTTGGAAGTGAACTTATAAAATAGCTAAAAAAAAACCTAAATAATCAGTTATCACCCAATCATTTCTTTGATCTTTTGTGGCTGCATGCGTTGCGTATAAAGTCACCAGATCAAGAGAAAATGACCTTCAAGACAAAGCTTACCTAATGTGACCGTCATGTTGTATTGTAAGAATAGCTAAGACAAGAACTTTTGTTCAACTAGGCACAAATATATAATCATACTATTGTAAAACAACACTGACAGTAAACATATAAATGATATAGTTAGCAGTTGCAACTATATCAGTGATCTCAAATTCAATACACTCTTCTCATTGCCACAAAAGAAAGATGCTAGAAAAGTGAATTGAAGAAAATCTTGAAACAATTGTCTTTTATACTTGTATGAAAGGATTTCTTTGAAAGAAATTGGTAGTCACTATGGACTACCTATTGTCATTTTTCATTTATAGGGCAAAGGGGTGACACTGAAACTACCAGTGTTGATGGAATTGATGCACTGCGGGATAAAATCATGGAAGTGTTGAGACAGGAACCGTACATGGGAGAGAAGATACCAATCAGGTAGAGTAGCTTATCATCTCTAACTAAAGGATATTTTCATGCTTTTATGAGTTACGGTAAAGCGGAGCACCTTAGTTTTACACAAAGCTCTTTCCGCCTCCATCGTGAGACAAACGAGCAAGCGTTCTCCAACCAAGATTGCCATAGTCAAAACATTCTATGTGAGTGGGTCAAAGATTATATTTTCAAGGTTCACTGAAGTCTCGTCACTCAGGTCGTCTCATCACTTAGGTCGACGGAACTGAACTGAAACTGAGCCAAAAACTGCCATATTTTCCACCTTAGCTTGTCCAAAATTCCAAACACTACCGTCTCTCTCATGGCTGTTTAAGGGATTTCACATTTATTGACGTGTTAATTTCCAGCGTTAAGACACCAAAAGCTACTTCAGAAAAGGCCTCTTTACTTCTAAAGTGATGCGCATAACCAGGTACAATGAAAGTTAAAAACTCAGCCAGACGACAAGTGAGTTTCTTCACTGCTTCCAAGGAACTTAATTTTTTCTCTAAAGAAGACCTACTTTAAGAACACACATTTTCACCCTTATCATTGCACGGCCGCCTGTCCTCGCCGTTTACATGTATGGCGAGGTTAACAAATCGGACCGCATTTTTCCATAGAAATGACGTCATAAAATGTTCAAAACTCAAGTGGAACCACAAGCCGTTAGGCGAGTGGTTTCACTGCCAAGTTTGAACATTTCATAGTGTCACTTCTATGGCAAATAAGAGTACAGACAACGGAAAAATGCGGTCAATTTGTTTTTTACAATAACAAACCTTAACAACTGCAAGCGAACGAGTTTGCAGGAATCATTTTAGAAGGTAAAGATAAACAACCTAAAACTAAACAGACTGCTGCGAATATTTTTGCTTGGGGAACAATTGAAGTCTTAAAATTTGATGTGAATAAATTATGTAACTGAAAAGGCACACACAAAAATTCGCTTTAGCTTTAATCATCGCCAGAATCTTTTAATATTAACACAGCACAACAAAGAGTTGTCATTCAGCAAATTTTAGTGAATCGCGCTCGGCGATAATCGCAAAATAGAGCAAATAACGTTACACAAAGTCATACAATATAAATTTGCAGAGATAACCTTTTTTCCAATCTGATATGTCCTCGAATAGGGCCCTCAGCTCGAATAATCAGATGAATCTTTGCTCCAGGTTGTTTTCAGCTCAGTTTTAGTTCCATTCACGCCGGCGACAACTTCGGTTCATGGATGCTCGCGTGAAACTACGACAAGTTATTTGTCTTTTTTGCCACGCACTTAATTTCAGGCAAGTTAAGCATAGTGTAAACTAAATTTGACTGACGAGATAGCATTCTTCTGATTGAATAATTCCAGTTTTAAGTGCATTTTTCACTGTTTGAAGACCCAGTAGCGCAAAACGTTCGACAAAACGCACCGCGTTGCGTTGCCTATTACGTTATTTTCATTGTCTGTACTCTAATGTACCATAGAAATGAGCGAATCAGCGCGCGGGAATGCACACAGTCATTGTAAAATAACAGTTTTCTCTTCCAATAAATATTCAGGACTTGCTCACAATGAGCGAAGGTTTTTGATTAGGTTATAAGTTTTATGGACATGTCCAAAAAAAAAATAATAATAATAATAAGGTTTGAGGTTTGCATGTTGGTTTCAACAATTCCCATCTGCTGGTTTTTTTTTTCAGGTAAACTTAGTTAGCGAGTTTTGCACTTTACTCTACCAGCAACAATGACATTTTATTATTCTTTTAGTATTCGACGTCTGGACCCTATGTTACAACATAGCTTCTAACAATGTATATTCTAGACTATGTAGATAGATAGGTAGGTAGGTAGGTAGGTAGGTAGGTAGGTAGGTAGGTAGGTAGGTAGGTAGGTAGGTAGGTAGGTAGGTAGGTAGGTAGGTAGGTAGGTAGGTAGGTAGGTAGGTAGGTAGGTAGGTAGGTAGGTAGGTAGGTAGGTAAACTTTATTTAAACACAGAAATCCTTTATCACTAGTAAAAAAGTGCTCTCCCAAGGCGCCGTGCACTTACATAATAAACAGTTAGCTGATTACAACGTTCTGGTATGCGACATTCCTTTTATGATATTTTAGGTGGCTCAATTTCGAGAAGGTAATGGAAACTTTGGTAGCTCAAAATATTCATTACAGAAATGTGGAACAACTGCAAACCTCTGCAAAGGAAGTGTGCCTCATACAAGATGAAGACGAGTTTTACACCATGCTGAATTTCTATCACGACCTGGGGCTGATTATAAGACACCGGAACACAGTTGTTCTGAAGGCTGAATGGCTGATAGACCTGTTCAGGCAGCTGATCACCATTCCACGTTTCGAAAAAGCGGTATGAGAACTTAGAAAAAGAAGTCGAGTTTCAAATGTTACTGGAAATTACGCAGTAAATGATATCGTTTTATTTACATGGACCCTTGAAATGTTTCAGTTTGGCGATTTAGTATAAAGTCAAATGTCTTTATACCCATTTGGACTAACAATGAGCCATGCACAGGTATACATTCTGACAGTTTCCTTGACATTGTCGGCAAATCACAAGAACCAACAGATTTCGGGCCCGAATAGCTATGTTATGTTCTGAATTTTTTTCGACATGTGTAGATGGTAGTATCGTAAATTGTAGGAATTTTACTTGAATTATTTTTAAGGCCAACACTGAATACAAATTGGCACCGAATTGTGTTCGAAATTTAGAACTCATGATATAGTGAATAACATTTTCAAGCAAAGTGAAGAAACAAGTGTGCCATTGAAATTGTTCACGCATGTGTTTGTTATGGAATTCTGGCGCATGGATTGTGTTTTAAGAAGTGTTCTGATATCGATTTTGTTTGTAGTGGAAAATGGAATATCCAAAATATATTCGTTTGTTGTGTTGTTAAATGTATCTGTACGTCTTTTTATGTTAGGAACCCTTACATGCTAAGTATTGGCAGGAACTTGAAAGAAGCGGTGTTCTCGGCATGGAGCTTGTTGATTACGTGTTTTCCAAATTTATCCAGCAAAGCGTTGTCAAGGAGGACATCTTAGATATGATGGAGCACTTTGGTTTGATTGCAAAGTTCACTTCCACGACTACCGATACCAAGTATTTTGTACCGGCGCAGCTCAAGACCCCACCCAAAGACGTCTGGAAACGGGAGCCCTCTTCATCGGATCCGTGCCCATTGTTTATCCACTTTGCGGATGGTTTTGTTCCGCATGGTCTCTTCACGCAGTTGATGTCAAGGTCCATTTCTTGGTGCTGTAAGACATGGCAGATACCCCTTCCCAACCTGTATCAAAATGGTGCTTGGTTTGCTATTATTGGGAAGCAGTCAATCTATGATTTTATTCTTCTTTGCAAGAAGAGTTTCATCAAGATTGTCCTGAAGCAAAAATACCAAGACAAGTCCATTTCAGAGCTAGAATCAGTCGAGGTAGCAAGTCGTGTCCGTGTTTTCATAGAAGACACTTTACAAAAGCTGTCACACGAGTTTCCATGCCTGAGTGGATTGCAATATCAGTTATGCATTGCATGCCCCTACTGTCTGGCTGAGTGTACAAACCACCGACAGGTCTCATGTACTCACGAAGACTGTTTGCACCTTTTTGAATTAAAACAAGGACAGCAACTGATTTGTATGAAGAAGACCTCCATTGGCAGAAAACTTCCAGTTCGTGGAATGGAGAAGTGGCTGTCTATGCAACGAAGTCAGGTACGATTGTCGTCTCATAATGGGCAATGGTCATAGCATTATCACTTACATTGCTACAGTAGTTATTGTGTGCATAGCAAAGCCCGATTAAAGAGGCAGTGTTCGGCTGAATATCGAAGTTTCGCTCACCCAGTTTGAACTAAATTGGATAAAAAGATTCTACATCGTGTCATATTTCAAGATAACAAAGATACCTTAAAGCAAGCTCCTGGCCATACTAATTGAAACACAACAACAATACTTTATTTAAAGTGGCGCATACTCTTAGCTATATGGATTAGTTGAAAAAAACTTTAACAGCTAATTCACAGGTATTCCACTGTGAATAAAATTATTAAGACAATATAAAAAGTATATACAATTAAATTAAGTTATCACACGTAAAAATACTATAAAAATAGTTACAAAAATTGAATAAAAAGACGATTCGTCGATACTAAAGTAATGACTCATTGTCCAACAGTTTTCTGAACGTTTTAAAATCTGACGACGCTCTTACGACATCAAGCAAGTTGTTCCAGATCTTGGGCGCCTGATACCGCCAGGAATTGAGTCCAAAGCGTGTCTATCAGCCAAGACACTGTCCCTTTAGTTAGTAGTTATCTCTCAGTTAGGACTGGCAGAAGAGGCGATGTTTAGCAGAAAAGCTCAACCACGAATCTTCTCTCAGCATCTATTGACACACATTGAAAACTGACCACAACATAAAATACTTTATTGATCACGCCCTTTATATGTCTCATCCGGTCACCCTAATGCATCTCTGGTGACATTTCATGAAATAATGACCCCCTAAACGACAGAACCAAGCAAACTTATTACTTTCTTAATCCTGGTTGAAATCGAGTGCCAAAAGTAATTTCGCGATTGCTTTGGTTTTGTGTGCTACGCTTTATAATTGACTAAAAATCACGCGCCACTTTAGCAACCAATCAGGGTCGAGTTGTTCAAAGCCTGATTAGCACTAATCCTGGATTAACTGTCAACAGAACATATGAGTTGTTATGGTAATTAACCCTGGATTAGCGCTAATCGTCCTTCGAACAACTCGGCCCAGAAGTAAAACCAAAACCAATCATGACTCACCCACACGTGTTTTCCCGCGCTTGGCACCGGCAACATGTCTTTTACGACACTCGACTGGAAACCGCTCGAATTAACTCTCTGGTGGCACATGAGTGGTCACTCTGTGGTGGCACATGAGTGGTCACTCTCTGGTGGCACATGAGTGGTCACTCTGTGGTGGCACATGAGTGGTCACTCTGTGGTGGCGCATGAGAGTCAGTGGTCAATTTTAAGTGAGATTTTGAACTTCTATTTATTTAAAAATAAACTGGAGTAAAGTAGAACGTGTAAGAGCGCATTGAAATTGCAGATCAGATAAGAATCTGAAGAAGTTTGAACTTCTGCCAACTCTAAGAGACTCTCATTCCTTTTTAATTGATACCAGTGTATTATGAAATGATTCAACCTATTCTACTAAAATGTTGTGATATTAATGCTGGTGAATTTGATCATGTTTCCTCTTACGTGGTCGATAGTTGACATATTTATAGTAATTAATGTGAATTTTTTTGGGCGCTATTTTGAGATTGGTTGCTTTTTGCTTTTTGTAGGAGGTGTATCCTTTCACCTCAACTGACACAACAGAAGAGGCAGCAGTCCAAGGAGATCCCGGGAATTCTGCAAAGGCATTGAATGTTACTCTGTTGGCGAGTGAATGGAGTTCATCGAAGGGTGGCTTGTCAACCATAAACAGAAACCTTGCCATTCAATTGGCAAGGCACTCGCAAGTCCACGTCAAACTCTTAGTTCCAGAATCTGCTTGTTGTGAAGTAGACAAGAGAGATGCGGCAAGTTACAACATCGCGATTCGGGAAGTACAGAGCCGTCCAGGCTTTGATCCCCTTGACTGCTTGAGCTTTCCACCAAAAGACCTTGTCATCGACATCGTCCTGGGCCATGGTGCAAAGCTGGGTAAACAAGCTCAAGTTATTAAAGAATCTCACAGCTGCAAGTGGGTGCAGGTGGTCCATACAGCACCTGAAGAACTTGGAATGTACAAGAACTATTCCGGAGCCATTGCCAAAGGTGAAGAGAAGAACAGAGCTGAAGTAGACCTGTGCAAACTGTCAGATCTTGTTGTGGCAGTTGGTCCCAAGCTAGCGGAGGCCTATTCTTCTTACCTGCGATTCTACAAGGAACACCAAGATATCATTCAGCTGACTCCAGGAACATTCCGTGAATTTACAACGATTGAACAAGCTGCACAAGAGGGAGAGAAGTTTAAGGTTTTAACATTTGGCCGCGGTGATTCTGAGGACTTCAGTCTCAAGGGATATGACATTGCTGCAAAAGCAGTGGTTGAACTGAACGACAGCTCATACTGCCTGGTTTTTGTGGGCGCACCCAGTGGAAAACAAGAAGAAGTCGCAAGAAACCTGCTTCAGACTGGAATCTCCGAAGATCAGCTGATTGTGAGAGCATTTCTACAAAGTAAAGAAAGGTTGAAAGAGTTGTTCTGTGAGGTTGACCTTGCCATCATGCCTTCCAGAACAGAGGGGTTCGGATTAACAGCCCTTGAAGCGTTGTCTGCTGGGCTTCCTATTCTGGTGGGTGGCAATTCAGGATTCGCGCATGCACTGCGTGACCTACCATCAGGGAAATCATTTGTGGTGGAGTCCAAAGACCCCAAGGAATGGGCAAAGGCTATCGCTTGTGTTCGTCAGAAAGGGAGAGTGCAACGTCTTCAAGAAATCCAAACCCTGCGAACAAGCTATGAAAAGAAGTACAGCTGGGAGGATCAGTGTGGAGCCCTTGTTGAGAAGATGTGGATTATGGCTGAAGGTAAGACGTCTATTAGAATATAAAGAAAAAGAGAAGAAAAACATAGACATTTTCAGAAAACCACGGAGTGGTGTTAGAATTTTGAGTTATCATTGACGGTTCTTTCTAAACCAGTTTGCTTCAGAGCCTGGCCGAATCTGGCCATTTTTTTCTAACGAGTTTATTAACAGAAGCATTTAATGAATATTAATGCTTTTAAGCATTTTGAAAAATGTTCCTTTTATTGTTCTGTCCGCAGTCCCTCACCTCTGCTTATGCTTCCGTCATCGCAGTTTTCCATGACTCAGTAATAGTTGTTAAGTCAGTTGTTTAATTATTCTTCCTTTTATAGACTTAAGGCGCGTATCAGGAGGTGAAATATTCGCTGAGCAAGGTGAGTGTAGGCACAATCTAATAGATAAAGGGAGCCTCTACTAGGTATGACAGTCACGTGATAAATGAGGTATCGACCAATTTATTTCCCTGTTTGCAATCGCGTCTTTTTATTTAAACAAAACTCTATAAACCGTATATTTTTTTTAATAACTTAGGTTACAAAGGGGTATAAGTATAATGTGTCTAAAAATAGGGAACTTTTTTGCAAAACTACACGACGCCACGTTCCAAGACTTCCAAGAGTGTTTCTCACTCCCTCCGATGCACTTGTTTTTTATTTACTCTGAATGTTACGGCAATGAAAAAGTTGGGACTTATTTTTAAGTGTTCTCTTTAATTCTCAAAGACACAAAAAAGGCATAAAGGCTTTTTCATCTTACGTATGGTTTTCAATAGCACCGCGCTTAGCATCTGAGTCTAACTAAACTCTAGACACAATCAAAAGCATTATGCACTTTGGTTTCGAGCATTTCACTAGCAATGCAAACATACGCGCAGCACCTGAGTCTAACCAAACTCTAGGCACAAGCACAAGCATTGTGCACTTTGGTTCGAAGCATTTCACTGGCAATCAGTGCAAACATACGCGCAGCAGTTGAGTCTAACCAAACTCTAGGGTCAAGCACAAGCATTATGCACTTTGTTTCGAAGCATTTCACTAGCAATGCAAACATACGCGCAGCAGATAAGTTTATCCAAACTCTAGGGTTAAGCACAAGCATTGTGCACTTTGGTTTCAAGCGTTTGCACTTTGGTTTGCAAGTGTTTGTATCGACTCTTACGCCCGTGCTTGCATCGCTCTTTTAAATGATACTGTGATATTTGTTATTAGTTCAACCACAAGATGCGGTCAATTAACGCAAACCATGGAACCGTGTATGTCACCAATGTGCACTCATCTACAAGTATAAACATTCGCCTTGTTTAGACAGAAAATTCACATAATTTTAGTTAAAAAAGCTTGATCAGCAGATCAGCGGACAGTTTAGCAATACAACAAAATAAGACGAGTATTCACATTACCATGGGAGGTAGAACAAGTCCGTCCTGTTTGTTACTGCTAACGTGTACTGAAGATTATAAGAATTTGAATAATGTTCAAGTACAATTAATTGTTTATTGCATTTAGTTGGATTAGTTTCTAACGAAACTATAGAGGCAGTTAGCTGTTTTTTGTCCGTTTACTTAGAAATAACGAAGCGTTCAAGCGAAATTCGTTTTAGTGATTTCCTAATGAAATACAACAAGTTTGAAGTACAAACAATTCGATTTGGTTCGAATTGCATCTCTTGACGCATAACTTGCACTTACTTTAACCCTATTTAGTGGGGGGGGGCATCTCTTTCAAGAACATTAAGCGATATCAGTAAGACAAAGTAAAGGCAAATATTTAGATATCTGTTAGTTACTCGAAAGTTATGTGACTGCGGAAGAGTTATGACAATAGTCTAAAACAAAGATTTCATGAACTAAAAGTAAAAAAGCCAGATATTTTAGAAGAATGGTCAAAGAAACCATAAAGTTTTTTTTAAATGGCAGATATTATTTGTAAGTAGATATTGTAAATAGATTTTAATTAACTCAAATCCCGTATTAGTATATATAAAAAATAAAAAGTGTATTTTTGTATCAATAAAATTGTATTTTAGAGTGGTTTTACTTTACCCGTGAAACACTCGTCAAACTATGCTCGAGGCACTATATCCCATAGAACACTCGCGTTCATTGTCTAACCCTTACTTAGTATGCTCTATATACTCATTAGTATGCTCTATATACTCATTAGTATGCTCTATATACTCATTAGTATGCTCTATATACTCATTAGTATGCTCTATTTTCTCATTAGTATGCTCTATATAGAGCATACTAATTAGGCTTTTAGACAAAGGAAAACAAAAGAATTCATTAGTATGTTCTATATAGAGCTTACTAATGAGTAGTTATTTTACCCCACAATTTCCCTGGGCTTCAAAGCCCCCGCCTCTTTACATAATTTAGGACACTTTATGGGATATAGAGCACACAAATACTGGGCACTGATTGGCTGAGTGGGTGTGACCATTTTCTAAAGCCTTATAGTGCGCACTATTGTACTAAATATTTCACGGGTTAGAGTGGTTTTCTTTAAACCGTGAAATAGTTACTGAGCTAGTAGACACTATTAGACACCAATTCCATTGTTTTCTTTTGTTTAATTTTGGCTAATTTTGACTAATTGCTATATACTGTTTAACGGTCTAAGTAAACTTACTCTAAGTAAAATCACTCTACTTGACAGTCAGGCATGTTGAACAACTTTAATTTATTATTTAGCTCTATTAATTTAATTATTTTAATTTTAATAGTTATTATTACTCATATATATTCTTCATTTTCAATGTGGTTTATTTAGCTAAAAGTACTGTATAACCTCCACCCACTTGTAACCGCTCTGTGGTGGTAGCCAACTCGAAAGCTTGGCTCCTTTTGCTGCTACACACTTTTTCCTTTGTTATGTTTAATTCAATGTATAGTTAGCTCTGTTCTTACTTCTTTTTTTATTCTTATTGTTGTTGCATTGTAATTGAATAAGTGTGAATAAACGAACTTGAACTTGAACTCTAGTAGCATAATACGATGCCACTATTCCCCGAGAATATCGTTTATTAGCGACAGACCAAAGTGCCTGTATTATAGAGGTAAGAATTTTATGAATCTTCGGGACCAAGTCAACAGAGGTTTCACTCTAGTTTTTAATAGTGCTTCATATTTTTACATTGATGCCGGGCCAGCAAAACGCTGAATGCGGCACCCTCGGAATAACTTCTGAGTGTTTAATTCAGTCCTGCTCAAACCTTTACAGCATGGTAGACATCTTAATTCCAAACAATCGTTCAAAATACCTGTCATGCTGCAACTTTTGAGCATCATTGAATAAAATACTAAAACGTTTTTCAGAGAGTGCCGCTTTGAGCGTTCTTTTGGCCATGGCTGATGTGGAATTTTTCTTAAAATTTTGGTTTGGGGCTGAATCGAACTCAATCGAACACCAATTGTTCGATTGGGTTCGGTAGTCGAACACAATTGAACATTTAATTTTGTTCGATTTGGTTCGAATTCCATCTTCTTGACGCATAACTTGCACTTACTTTAACCCTATTTAGTTCTTAAGCCTGGGGGTGCCTCCCCTTCAAGAGCATTAAGAATATGGCAATAAAACTTGAAGGGTATATTGTACGTCGAAAAACTGCTTCCTTTGCGGTCCACAAAACTGGACCATGACGTCATATGGGAATCACATCATTAGATTTGCTCGGCAGCTGTCTTAGATTTCTGAAATCATAGTCAAACGTAGGGTTACCATTTGCCTTTGGAGTTTTATTGTGATATGTCACGCCAATCCAGTCAGTCAAAAACAGGCTAGTGTTCGATGATTTTCTTCTTTTACCCGTATTTTGATTTGATCAATACCTCTTTTACCTCAGTGCAGTTTCTAAGACTTCGGTATATAAGGATTTTTTGCAATATATTTGGAAGGCGACCATTAAAATATTTCGTTTGTGTTCTTTACGTGTTGGCGATAAAGTTGTCGCTGCTATTTAAAGAAACTTTTGTTTCGCATTCAAAGACAGTGCGTAGAGTCTGGGCCTAGAACTCTAAAGCGCATGCCTATTCTTGGTCGTTGCCGCAAAATGAAAAAAGGATTAACCTTGGCGCAATTTGAATACAGCATATAATACAATACACTTTGGCTTGAAGTTGTTTTGGTTCGGGAAATGGGCTTCGAAGTTTATGCGCTGATAATTTTGTGCTCGCTGACCTTTCATGTGGTTAGAGTAAACGCCCAGTGTAAGTTTGGCGATGATAAAAGCGAGCCAAAAGGAAATAATTTGCCAAGTAAGTGTAACAAAGTTTTATTATTCGGATTATTTTATCATTATTATTTGATATAGATGTTCTGGAGTGTAAATACGCATCAAAACGAGTGCAAATATGACACGTCATTACACTCTTCTAAACACTTTCAAAAACTTGAATTTATAAAAAGATGACTGTCGTATAATTAAGAACTTATTCCGCGAAAAGTTGTGTAAAACGGCTAAGCATTTCTACTCGTCAATTTTCATTTTTTTCTTGGTTAAAGACTCGAAAAAAAATTTCCGCCTAATTACACAACTTTTCGTTGAATAACCCCCATATATTGTGTATTTCACGTGGGCGAGTTTAGTGATTTTTTTTTGTTTTAAATTATTTATATATCATTTATATCCTTTCGCAGCAGTCTTTTGAGGAAGCCGCGAATGATGAACCGAATCTGCCACAGTTTGAATAACATTAGACAAATATTAGACTATTAGGGCGTGTTCTACTGGGGACAACCGTTTTTGGTTGTTTGGGATGCTTGGGATTTTTCGTGTTTCATTGGAAAAAACTGTTTTTGGTTGGTTTGGTTGGTCAACTTTTTCAACCAGCTCAGAACCTGGTTGAAACGGTTTAAAACGATGGGTAGCGCTCGCTGGCATATTAGCGGACGACAATTTTCTCTTGTCGTCAGCCGTGTCGTAATCATTTTGCGCGTGATTGCGTGATTTTCGCAAAAAAAAAAGGTTTCCAAAATTATCAACAAACAAAATGGCGGCTTTCTTGAATCGGGACATTCAAACCCTAGATTTAGGGCAAATTTCTCGTTTGTTTACGCTTCAAAGCGAACCCAGCTCCCTGCTCATGCGAAAATTGCGCTTAAACATGGTGGCGTTCAAATTGGGAACAACATCTTCAACGTAACCGATTATACAAGAGGCAGGTATGCGCTCAGTTTCTAGAAAAAGCAGCGCTAATCCATCAAGTTCGTCGACGTCGGATTGAAACGGAATTTCGTCTTCTACAATTTCGGATACGGCAAGGGCCAGGGCAGCAAGTTCACGGATTCTGGCCGCCATCTTGGCAAAGTTAACTCGCGTTACATAAAGAAAGCCTGGTAATGACTATCCCCAGGCCAAACCGCGTTTCAACCCAAAACGGTTAGAAAAGTCGGAGATGTGTTCTATTGGGATACCTCAACTAAATCAACCAAAACTGGTTTAGGTTGAAACGGTTGTCTCCAATAGAACACGCCCTAAGACTTCAAACTATTAGACGTTAATTCCATTGTTTTCTTTTGACAATTAGACAATGACTCATTCTGTTTCACGGGTTTTGTGAAGTCACTTTATTCCATCGAGCTTTTAACTTACGGTGGTATTAGTGTATTATCAATTTATTATTGGACATCACAACGTTTTGTATAAGTCGCCACTTTAATTAATACAATTAATTAATCAAGAGAAGCTCCTTTCCCTCCATGTTCTTGTTCCTATTCTGTACTTTTTTCGTTAAAGGGTCTTAAAGGCGCCGCTTAATATCTCCGAGAAGATACTCCGCGATGTATTGACCCATTGTGCTTAATGACCGGTTGTGATGCGGTTTATATCTTTGTGCGTTTCAAAACGTTTTTAAACATTCCTTTTTTTGCATTTGACTACTTTGTTTACAATTCTTCATATCTTGGTCAATATAAAGAGCGTCGCGCCGCTTAATGTAACGAAAGCTAAGAAAAGGGATAATTTGTAAAATCAGAAACGGAATGTTTCGAGTGAAAATGTGCGCACCATTTCCAGGCCTACCGGCAATTCCTTTTTTCAGTAAATAAGCACAACAATCTGGAATTATAATTCAGGTAATTTCTATCTCATTCATACAATTGTGGATCAAAAGTCTCCCCACCTCCCTCGCCACCTTTAATAACCGATATTGTCGTCGTAGTGTGTTTGTGATGTCAAAACTAGAAACAATGACGTCAAAAAACAAATATCTGTGGGGGGGGACGAATTGATCATTTTACCGTAAATCCTCTATCCCTTCTCTCAAATGAGCCCCCCTCTTATAGCCCCTCCTTTTGGAACAAAAAATTATTGAGGCATTGCGAGCTTCTGGGGCCGAAGTTCGCTAATTATGAATGCAAAAATATCGTATAATGTATAACAAAGTATGGTTCATGAACGGTTATACACATATAGAAACCTATTGAAATTTATGAATTACGAATAAATGAGTGGTCAACTACTGGCATTTCACTAAATTAGAATACACCCCCCCACCTCCCTACTAAGCCACCTTTTCTTTAAGGTTCCCCTTTAAAAGCTCTTGAAAAATATAAGCCTCACCCGCTCGGTGTGCTTGAGACATGGTTTACGGAATTTATTTTGTTAATATATTTTTCTTTTTTGACCCGTGAATACGCGCTAGCGTAATGAACGGGTTATCGGAAACGGCGGATAATTCACTCACTCACTCGTTGTAAACTTTTTCTGCATATCTACGTTAAAATAACAAAATTTGGCTTGGTTGATTAGTTAAGTCTTAAGTGGCGCAGTGTGTAAGCGATCCGACAATAGAGGCGAAGGACGTGAGTTCGATGCTCAGCAGGACAGATTTTTTTTTCTTTTTTTTTAACTTAATTTTGATTTAATTTTAATTTTTAATATTGTTTTTTTTTTTATTTTGAAATTATGTACATAATTTTTCATCTTTTAGTATCATAGGACTATATAATTTTAAGAAAGATGGCCACTGGTTTGTCAGTGAAAACTGTTATGTGTTTCCCTCTTCAAATAAAGTTGACTTACCTACTTACTTACTCTGGCCATGGTTAATTTGGAATTTTTCTTTTAATTTTGGTTTGGGGCTGAATCGAACTCAATCGAACACCCGATCGTTCGATTAGGTTCGGTAGTCGAACACAATTAAACATTTAACCCGGGTTGTCGGAAACGGCGGCTAATTCACTCACTCTTTCGTTCAATCACTCAGATGTAAACCTTTTCGGCATATCTACGTTAAAATAACAAAATTTGACTTCGTTAATTAGTTAAAACCTAGGTGGCGCAGTGTGTAAGCGATCAGACAATAGAGTTGAAGGACGTGAGTTCCATGCTCGTCAGGACCGATTTTTTTTGTTTTTTTTTTTGTTCATAAGCTTACCCAATATTGCGTTACGCGTTAGCATTTCTTATTCAAGGGTTGGCTCTTAGGAGCCTTTGATTATAGATAAATAAAATGTTCAGAGACATCAGGTGTGTTACGAACTCTTATCATATGGCCCCCGTACGCGCATGTCCTTTTAAAAACTATTTTCAAAATACCTGTATGAGGACCGTACGCAAAAAGCCGTACGGCCTTGCTCCAAAAGCGCACGACCTCTCGTGTTAAAATTTGAAACAATTTTGTCTTTAAATTGGTCATATGATAAAATACTTATTTACTAAGGTAGGGCTGGATAGAAAAATATTTGGCTATCGTTCATGGCGCAAGGACCTCGCTGCTCTCGACCATGACCTCAAGCCAATTTTTTTTCCATCCGGCCCTTCCACTCGGTCAATAAGCATATATTACTCTTACTGAAAGTCCTAGCCTCCCAAAATAAAAGCCTCTAAAAAAAATTCAAAAAGGTTGAGAGGGGTGTATTCCACGCGCTACACCTTCCACGTACGCGCGAGGGTTTATAAATGAAACGAGCTAGGCGTCCATAATGCTATACTGTATTGAAGCGGCTAAAAAAATTCCAATTCTCAAGTTATCTGTTACTTGAAACTTCCTTTTTCAGTTATTTTGGTTTTTTTTTTCTTTTTATATGTCATGCCAACTTTCTTTATAGCACATGTGGTTTTCTCTTCGGAATTGGCTCAATAAAAAGCATACAAACATTGTTTACCTTAAATTCTTGACGTATGTGTCAGCGATTGGCTCAAGTTTCTAATCAATATTCATGAAAAATCATAGCCCTCGAGCAGGTTGTGTTCGTGTGAAGATTGTGTCGCTTGGTTGAAAATTTATTGTTGGCGCTCTAGAGACAATTTTAAAGACTCCGGGAAGCAAAGGAAAAAGAAGGCCCACAACTCCAGCCGAAGGTAAGAGCCGCTTCGCAGAAAAAGTTATTTTTGTTTAGTAAAAGAGTATAAAAATTGGCTCGAGGAAGCGAACACGTGCGTTGAGCTGCTCTTCGTTCATCGGCGTCTGCTTTGCGTTTTGGTATTTCGTTTGTCTTGCAACAAGCTAAGGAGTTGGCCTTCCAAAAATATCTTAGACTGGTTGATTTCTTTCATGCTGCATTTACTTTTAAAAGTTTGGTTCAGCTAGGAGCTTGGCCTTGAAACTAATGCTGAAACAAGATTTTGAAATTCTTAGAAATATTCTATTGTTTTTGTGGACAGTAAACTTATGATTAAAATCACGTCTAATACGTATAGTCGTCTGCACCTTGGTAATCTGCAAAAAAAAAAAAATTGAACATTTATCTTATCAATCGTTTATTTGCATTTTCAGAAACTTCAAAGGACACCAAAGCCAGAAAAATGGAGGGCTGAAGAAACAATTCAAGCGGACAAACTGGAATGGACGAAGAAGGATGGATATCTTCAAAGATAAGAATTTTGTTAGTTCCTACATATTTTGTACAAATGGTGGCTGAATACTTTAGTTTGTATTAGTATCAAATGTATTGATTCTGAGGAAGAGGGAATTCCGACCTGACTGCTAACTGACTAGATTTACTCAAGAAACTGAATGGAGAACCGAGGAATATTGAAGTTTATTCATTTTACTGGTTTGCTTATTTTCTTAACCAACAAATCAGAATAGGTTTTGCAATGGGAGGTAGGTTTTAGATAAAATAATTTCTGACAATTTTTAATCGCAGCCACCATTTGGACGTTGAGCGATCGTTTGATCAATACGGTTAATAATTTGACGATTCAGTTTGCGGCTTGTTCTTTTGTTGCTGTTTTGTTTCGGTGAAGATATCTTTATGCAAAACAAATGTCAAAATGTCAAATGTTATATAACTGCTTACAAAACCTCAATTCCAAAAGCTACACTATTTTGTTTGGTCGATCGCTCAGCGTAGGTATAATTGTTAACCTCAGTTGATGGAGTGAGTGTTTGTATTTTTGGTGGCACTGACAGTAGATCAACATCAAATTTCTAATTTGGAAACGTCAAATTATTTGTTTCCATGGTCACATTGGCTGTTACAAAACAAGTTTCATTTTCAAAATTATTTCATTTTAACGTGGCACTGACAGTTTTTTGAAAACAAGTATATTGCAAGTTTCTTCTTTGTCAGTACACGTCAAATTAATTTGTCAAATTGTATCGGTAATTTTATACTTTGAAAATAAGTTCAATTTGGTATTAACTATATACTCAAAATGAAATATTTTTCATTACCCTCATATTTGAAAGTTTCTGCTCTGTCCACAATTTTTTTCCAGAAACAAGATTAAAAACATTTCAGTTAATTTAGAATGGCAACATTTTACTCGATCATTTTTCAATTTTACACAGGTCTGGTTGTTAAAAATGAAAGCAATTGGGAATATATATTTGCTTACACTTGTAGGACGTCGGTGCCTCCTTAAAATTATTCAAACGTTCCCTATACATCAACTGATTGACAAGAGAACAAAGGCTGCTACAAGTTGCGTTTTTCTCTCTTCCTTTCTTTAATCCGCGGAAAATTATTCTCATTCGCCCATGCCATGCTATTAGGTATTTATTAGCAAGCTTTTTCTTGAGATTCTCTGCCTGTGTTCTCTTGTCGATCGTGCGTATATTCAAGAGCAGTTAGTTTATAAAGCCCTGTCTGGTTTTAGGCAAAGCCGTTATTTTTGATCATCAATATAGACGTTGTTAATGGTTTGCGCCCAGGAGTAGCAACAGTCTGCCGAGTGTGATCGTCCGGGTTGGTGTAGTTTTGGGAAGAACTGTTGTTGTTGACAATGACTGACGTTTCGACAACCTGAGTGGAAGTCATCTTCAGAGTCATGTGAATTGTTAAGTACTACTTGACGACAAATACTAACAAATGTTAAAGACAAAGATAAACCTAGCGATAGATGAAGAGCAGTATACATAATCATGATCAAATCCTGGGACTGGCAGAAATTTGAACACAAACTGGTGACGAAAAATGGTGATGTCAACAATCACATAATTGACTGGGACTCTGCCGAATGCGTTACCTACTGTACAGCAGCAGCACGGACTACTGCAAACGATTCACTCTAGAAATTTAGTTCACTAACTTACAGCAGACAAACAATACACCGACAAAACTTACACTATCAATGCACAGATCGAAACGCACCAATTACTGACTTGAATCTCAACAGCCAATACCATCAACTGACGGTTTTTAATTTTACATGGCTCTGAAGATGACTTCCGCTCAGGTTGTCGAAACGTCAGTCAATATCAACAACAACAGTTCTTTTCAGAATTACACAAACCTGGTTGATCATACTCAAAAGACTACAATAAATACTTGTTATACAGACCAAAGGAAAAAAGAAACAAACCAAAAGCTTTCATTTGAGGAACAACAACAGATAAGGTTTCGAAGTCAACTGCGTGAATAATTTCCAGTTTAGTTAACCTTTTTTCACCAAATGTGTTTGCTCGATTTAAATTCTCAGCAAATGATTTTTATAAAGTGCTTTTCCTTCAAAGTAAATTTTCAAACCATTGTAGGAATTTTTGCCACTTAGTTGTCTTGTTTATTGTTGCGCTGATAGGTGTTTCCCTCCAGTTTCCATGCAGCCACACCGAACATTTTTGTGCGGCCGTTTAAGGTGGCTCGACTGGGTTTTTTTGGCGACATAACATCCCAACTTTGAACAGCTGGATACTCCACTGTCTGAGCTCGGTCAGGCAAGCTGCTTCACACATATACTATAGATGAAATGAAATTTCCAAAAAAGAATAATTGATTGACGTCGGTGTTACCATAACAACGATCTGATGAAGTCATGGTTTTTGCATATTAGTAATTTTCTCAACATCTAGTCCTAAACTTTTAAAACGACTATATGCCGCTTGTAGTCTAGATGAAAGTCTTTAAGACTGCAAAGTTTGAAAAAATTCTATGAAGGCGTTTTCGAATAAAATTGGGTTGAATATTTTCCATCAAAAATTTAAAGATTTGCATTACTTTCTGTTAATTCGTCGATGCCAGCGTTTTCCTGACAAATTGAAACAATATTTTCACCATAAACAAGAAGCTTCAAGCAGCCTATACTCATGCGCATGCGTAAGATGTCCGACATGGCGAAGAGCACTCCTTTCATTCAGTCATCGTTCCTGCAAACCACGTTGTTTACTTTTGATTGTTTTGGAAATGAAGGCTGTACCACAATGAAGCCAGTGATTCTTTTAAGTCTTATATATATACCAAACGTGAACATTAGTAATGTAAGTAGGGTTGTAGGAGATACTGTCGTAACACTTAAGTAACGCTGTTTTACCGGAAGTGAGAGTAGCCGGAAGTCACTAAACAGGAAGTGTAAAGGCAAAGCTATGAACCGGAAGTGCACAATTTAAAATATGATTGCATAAATTTGCATGCAAAATCGTGACACAAAAAAAAAATAACAAGAAAAACGGAGCCGAAACCTTACCTCATGCCGCTTCGTGCATGAGTAATAAATTATATATTATTTATGTGCCATCAAACTACATTCCTTGAAGGTTTCATCCTGTTTGCTTTGCTAGATTTCAGTTGATGTGATCAGAAGCAATGTCTTAAATATGCTAATTCTACTCACAGAAGTAAAACTTTTGTTCGAGAAGCGTTTATTTATGAATTTTGTTAAAAATCTTTTGATTTTAAGTTTAAAATGTAATGCACTCTCTCTGTAAATTTCAACTGCATTGAATCACTTTAAGTGTATAGAACAGTGATTTTTTTATTTGCTTGATCGAATCTACATGATATTCTGATAAGAAAATGGAAAAACAAATTTCGATATCGATTTTTCTTCTCTGCGTTGTTGCTGTCTAAAAACGTGAAATTTCACTTCCGATGTGTTACAAAATCGCGCAAGAAGAAAGACTGGAAATAGTCCGCTGTGACGTCAATACAGGAATGCCGGTGTCGAGGTTTCTCAGTTCCCCACATTTTTTGATGCGCCCTGAGGAAGAAACATGGTTCTATTAAGGTGTGTTGTCCATGGTTGTAGCAACGCGCACCAAAAAACGGAGGAACTGAGAAATCGCGACACTGGCATTCTTGTATTGACGTCACAGCGGACTATTTCCAGTCTTTCTTCTTGCGCGATTTTGTAACACACCGGAAGTGAAATTTCACGTTTTTAGACGGCCAAAACGCGGAGAAAGAAAATCGATATCGAAACTTTTTTTCCATTTTCTTATCAGAACATCATGTAGATTCGATCAAGCAAATAAAAAAATTACTGTCATATACACTTTAAAGACGCGAAATAAAATTGAAAGTATAGGGGTCTTTTTCATTCGTCCTCCAAAGTTTATTTGTTATTTGTTGACAGCTGGTTAATTTAAGGACCTTCTCTTTTGTCTATATTCTACATATTTGTGCGGTTTTGAATCAACAAGTTTGCCATTCCTTCGACACAAACCCACATTTAAACGTGTTACACATGCGTGGCCGCAGCCTTATGTTAATTGCTATTGTACTATCAAAAGAATTTTCACTATCGCTTTGGCAGCAGCGAAGCGTAGCAAGCAGGCATGGCAAACCTGTTGTTTCAAAAGCACACAAATATGTAGAATGTGGACGAAAGAGAAAGTTCTGAAATAAACCAGCTGTCAACAAATAATACGGCAATGAAACTTTGGAAGACGAATGCAAAAGTCCCCTATACTTTAAATTTTATTTTGCGCCCTTAAAATGATTCAGTGCACTTGAAATTTACAGAGATAGTTTATTACATGTCAAAGATGAATAACAGTCCGCACTGCGCAATCTCAGCTTGGCAATGTTTGTGAGACTCACAAAAAAGGAACGTTTTCATTCATTTATTTGCCATTCACGTTTACTAGCGAAAATGAAAATTACGGAAAAAAAACTTACCTTTTCCTTCATTATTAACGTCAGATATCCTTTCCAAACAATAATGATAAGTAAAAGAACCTCAAAGTTTTCCCAAACCGACGTTTCAGCTCATCGAGCATTCGTAAACACAACAGCCGTAATGACCATAATGGCGGACTGACGGTTTACCACCATTTACTCCATGTATGCTATTACCGAAGTGTAACATATCAACAAATTCAAAACAAAAAATGAAAACAAACCCCGAGATTACGCAGTCGTATCAAGAAATGGTCTATTGTACCGGGTCAAATAGCCCAATTTCGATATATTAAAATTCAACTTCAAACAAAAGACATCACTACGAGGCTTAGGGGAATAAACCATATAAAACCCTACTATCATTCCCCTAAGCCTCGTAGTGATGTTTATTGTTTCAAGTTGAATTTTAATATATCGAAATTGGGCTAGTCGCACATTAAGATTTAACCAATAGGTCTTTTGTTTTAAGTGACACTGCCGAAACCACGCCGAAAAGTTCGTGCACGATCGTAAAATCTTCGGCTTGACAACCTGAGCGCGTGCATCTTTCCGAAATAGACTCATAAAACTGGTTCGGTCTAAGATTTTCATTTTCAGTTCGGTAGAATAATTATGCGCTCATGCAAGTGCACTTTAGCGCAAAGTTGTGACTTTTAGGGAGGTGTTATTTTTTTGCTTCAAATTGCCATGTGCACTCATGAATAAAGATAAAAACACATATTTACATAAACAATTATTTTCCGCGGCGTGAGATTTAAATGCTTTCACCGCGGAACTAAAAGCCGTAGTAAAACAAAAATACAAAATAAAACGAGTTGAGTACTTTGCTAGTTTGTTATCCGATGAAAGTAGCTGCCGTTAGCCTCGCAAAATAAACTTTCAAGCATGAGAATAAAGCAACACTTTTACGTAACAACTGTTTGCTCGGCTACAAGATCTGAATGATTTATAAATGGGAACGAAGCTCGTTTAAACCTTACGAACGCAACCAATGTGTTGTTGTCAGAGGAATTTTTATGCCTCGCTGTTGTTAGTTTTGTCGTGTCAGTTATAGCTCTGTACCTCCCTCACGGGGGAACTTGCCACTTAGCTCGGTCCCGCCGAAGATTCATCGGAAATTTTGAATTTCCCTCGCTTGTTATAAGCCATTGTTTCACCGTTAATCGTTTTTGCCTGACATGGACAAAAACGATCAAGAATACAATAGCTATTGTTGTCGAATTTGACCCGCTTTTCTTGATACGGTACGGACTGTAATTTAGCTAGATCAAAAGATTAAAAACAAAATTCATCGACTAGTTTTTAAATAAACGCTTCCCTAACAAAAGTGTTACTTATGTGAGTAAAATAAGCATATTTAAGACATTGCTTTTGATCACATCAACTGAAATCTAATGAAGCAAACCTTCGGGATGAAACCTTCAAGGAATGTAGTTTTATGGTACATGAATAATATATGGTAAAAATATTGTTTCAATTTGTCAAGAAAACGCTGGCATCGACAAACGAACAGAAAGAAATGCCAATTTTGAAATTTTTGATGAAAAATATTCAACCCAATGTTATTCGAAAACGCTCTCATAGAATTTTTTCAAACTTTGTAGTCTTGAAGACTTGCATCTAGACTGTAAGCAGCATACAGTCGTTTTAAAAATTTAGGTCTTGATGTTGAGAAAATTACTAATATGCAAAAATCATGATATCATCAGATCGTTGTTATGGTAACACCGATGTCAATCAAATGTACTTTTTTGGAAAGTTCATTTCATCTCTAGTACATGTGTGAAGAGCTTGCCTGACCAAGCTCAGACAGTGGAGTATCCAGTCGTTCAAAGTTACGATGTTATGTCGCCAAAAAACCCAGTCGAACCACCTTAACTAATTTTCCTTTATTGAATTAGTTTGAAACTTACATAAATTATTGTACTTAGTTTGAAGTTTATAAGAGTGTGACAATTTTGTAAGTGGCATTAAAAATTGCGGCGCTCATACCCATGCAAAATCACAAGTTCGAAATATTTTCCCGATTTACTCAAAATCGGCTTTACAAAAGTTTTTAGTTTAGATATTTTGTTTGCCATATGCCATCGCAAGTGCTCGGAATTAAGGCTCAAGTGATTTCAATATTTCTCGTTTATCTCGGCAATTTCAAATGCGATTTACAAAATTGTTACTGTCAAAAACTTCAAACTAAGTGCAATATTTTGTGTAAGTTTCATACTAATTCAATAAAGGAAACTTAGTTAAACGGCCCCTCATATATGTTCGGTGCGGCTGCATGGAAACACCTTAACATTATTAGGAATTTCTTTTAAAATATCAGCAACTATTTAGCTCTTGAAACAGTTATCACCACAGGCTTACCAACCTCCATTTGAATGGTTACCTGTGCCTTTAGAATGGCTGTTTCGATTATCGTAGACTGACCATTGCTAACAGCGAAATTTAGGATACTTAAAACCGGAGAAAGTGAAATAAATTCTCATACTACTGGCACATTGTTTTCCTTTGTTTACAATTTGCGGTTGTAAAACTGTAATTGTGCATTATTAGTTTGAGCAGGTTTGACACACTAAAATACTGATTCAGTCGCACATTTTGTTCCAAAGAATCATGTGGCGTAAACTTATGAGATTGTAAATGATTTGTTGGTTTGATGCTGCTAGATATTGTATAAAACAACACTATAAATTTGAACAAGAGTTATAGAGGAACGATGATAAAGAGACCAATTTTTTTCTACATAGTTTCCGTTTTTTATTATGGTCTGTATAACCTGGATTTGATTTAGAGTTGGCCATTTCTGCTTTTTTCTTTATTTATATAACAAATTTCAATTGACCCAAATATGTTTAGAGTAACGCTTAAAACCAGATATTGGGCTTTATTATGCTGGGCTGTTTTAAATGTAGTTATTAAGTGGAGGAAAAGACGTTTTTCTGTTGGCAATTCGATGTAGCACAGAACATTTCAGTTTGTGCACAACAAGATCTCTAAGAAAAATACGGAGCCAAGCAATTGTCTGTTGATTGTGCCAAATTATTTTACTTGCTCCAAACTTAGCAAACGTTATTCTTTTAAAAATAACTGATTTTGATACATTGAGCTCGTGCAAAATAAGATTTGTAGAAACATATAAAATGGAGCCAAGCAATTGTTTGTTAATGTTCTAAATTATATTACTTGCTCCAAACTTTAAAAGGCCATTTTGGTGCTTAGTCTACGTACTTTCAATCAATTTTTTTGTGCTACAAAGAAAACTAGCCAACAGTTAAAGATCTTGTTATTAAAAGCAACATGGCAAGCTATAAAAATCTAAAGCAAACATTACTTATTATCCAAAATATTTTCACGAGCATGCCATGTTTCTTTTAATATTCTCCATGCATACACTGTCTCGTGCAAGAATTTTGAAGATTTAAGGCCGTTTTTTTTTTACCGGCGACAGAAGTATTAGTACAAACATACGAAGAATGAACACAATTCTTATTATGCTGTCTTCGTAGGAATTGACACGATATAAGCATAAGCGCAAGGAAAACAAAAATTGTCATTTTTCTTGTGATTATGTTTATATCGCATAAATTTCTACTGAGGACAACATAAGAACGAGTACTGTTCCTTTTTCTTATATTTGTGCTTATAGTTTTGTCGCATGTGAAAACCAGCGTTAAATTGTGAGTTTTTTTCTATTTTTTTTGTACGAGATGTTGTATGGTTTTTTGGCGGGTTTAAATTGTAATTTACTCTTCAAATTTTTTGTGATCAAAAAATTTTTAAGGGGTACCTCGTTAGTTTTTTTGCCCAAATTGTTACCAGGAAAACGCTGTGCAAATTTTTTGAAATTTTCCCGCCAAAAGACTTAGTATATATAGGAAGAAAAAACTTGTCACACCTTTTAATTAGTTAAATGATTTTTACTTAATTAATTAACTTGTTAAAGAAACATTGTAAAAGATTAATAATAAAGAATACAATGCAATTGAACAATTTTTTTATTGAGCCTTTATTGTTGTTTACTTCTAAATACAATTATAGCATTATTGAATATTAAAAGCTAGCTTAGAAAAATTTAAAAAAAAACGGCGCATGCGTATTTTGGGCGCCCGTATTTTTCTAAGTCTTTTGGCGGGAAAATCGTAGAAATTTGAACAAAGTTTACTATGGCTAGAAGATTTAAACAATTATAGCATTACTAAATATTAAACTAGCTTAGAAAATGTAAAAAAAAACGGCGCATGCGTATTTTGGGCGCCCGTATTTTTTCTAAGTCTTTTGGCGGGAAAATTGTAGAAATTTGAACAGCGTTTACCATGGCAAAAAGATTTAAACAAGTTGAATAAAACAAGCTTTTTATTAAGCAATTGACAATGATATATTGGCTGAAAGGATTGTACACATTTTTCTTTCAAAAGTAAAAAGGTCTAGTTTTCTGAGCTATAAATTGAGTATTTGTTTCTGTTCTTGAAAACCTTGGCCATGGCTAATTTTCATGGTACAACTCGCTTATGACTGCTTTAAACAACACAAATTTCGTGGATTTGAAAACATCGATTTTAAACTTTACAAACAATTGTAACCGTGTAAACTGCCTTTAAAGGGACTGTTCAAAGGTCATTAAAGATTCTAAAATAACAATTTGTACAAATGAGTAAGGCACAGTTCTGCAGTGAACACTGAAATATGGTAAAGATAGCTACCTTTCGAGGACGATTGAAACAGATAGCAGTTGCTAGTGCTAAAGCGAATTCTGGCTGTAGGAAAAATAATTAACTTACGTAACATAGCATTGACCGTTCCCAATTTTGTCATTTGAAAGTGTTTATTTGTGTTCATTACTAATTTCATTTGTGAAAAATTGATATTTTAGAATCTTTAATGACTTTAGTGAAGTAATGGAAAGGTTTTTGCAAGCATGTGCAAAGCGTGATACCCTTTAGTACTGATACAGTGCAACGCAGATATAACAACGCAAGAATGAGATCGTTTATCTACAGAAAGTCAATGAAAGCTATTGCTGATAGTTTATAACCAAATTCTTCAACAAAATAGCATTTTTACTTTGAAACTTCCAACGTTTGTGAGTGTTCCCGCTCAACATGAAAATCTTTATTGTAAACTTATCAGAAAAAAGGCCAACATGTTCGAAAAAAAACCTGATACAACTTGGCGGCGATTTTTGGGAAATCGCAGCAAATAAAAAAATGTCGCACCCGAATTGCACTGGAAAGCGCAACAAAAATTGCTTCTGTAAACGGGCCTTAATAAAGTTCTCAACAACTGCCTAGCATGAACTCTGCGAAAGTGAAATTCAAACAAACAATTGTCAGTCGCAACCTTTAAACTTTTGAGTGAAAGTGAAAGTGAAAGTGAATTTTCTTGGAGTATTTTTAACAAGGTATAATTAAGCAGGTGAAAAAAAATCCAGGCTTAGGCTTGAACTTGCAACTTTCTATAGGCAAGTCTCTGCTATCGTCTTTGTTTACATTTTTGGAAATAGAACAACACGATGTTGAATTTTGACTAATTTATTCAATCTCGACTCACTGGATACTATTTTACATGCTCTGAAAAAACTATCGTGTAGAATGTCTCTCTTGATATATGTAACAGCACTTACATTGCTCGCTTATCTATAAAAAAATATGTCAATACAGCCTTTGTCGGAATGTTCCATTAATGTTACGCAGGAGGCCATGTGTGTTACGAGATTGTCTTCTCAGCTTTCACTAAACTACAACTTGCGTGTCTCACTAATTTAGTCTTTGACAGATTCAATTAACAGCACTCGAAAAATAACGTAATCACGATAATAATCAAATGATACTGACCACAGTTTCCGACAACATTTCGTCTCGTTAGCATAAAATTTATCTTTAAAAGTTGAGAGCTGGTTGAACTTAAAAATCTATGCAATTGTTACCTCTTTTTATGCAATATTTAACCCTCGGACGTACACGCAAACTTATACCCCCACCGTGGTGCAAGGGGGGTTGTTGCAATATTTCGGAAAAATTTTACGTCAAATAGATAGCCCGCGGTGTGCTCTACAAGATAAGGTAAATATTATGGGTTGTGGCGCTGCTGGGAATCTGTGACGTCATCCATCTCAGTTGGAGTTTACTAAAAAATCAAATTTATGCGGAAAATGCAAATATTGTTTGCAAGAGTTAGATTAAATTAAACATTTCGATGCTTTTGATAGCATTTGGTATGTTTTTTTGTTTCACTGAAAAAAGGTGAAAAAAACGCATCTTTCTTCAAAAATGGGTTGACCTCATGTTACTTATGACATCATATCTCGTTGCCATAGCAACCGGTTGTCGCCAAACTTAATTAAAATGTGTCTCAAGGATAAACAGCTACTGAGAACGGCATGTGCCAATTGTAAATGGTCTTGAAAATATCGGAGAAAATTCTCAAAGGGGTTGGCACCCCCCTCCCTTAATTTTACCTCGAAGTTCGTCAAAAATACTCCGCTGCACGTCGTATTTTCAACTCTCTTCTTAGTGTTTGACCTTGTGATGAAACACTGTGTCTCATGTTTTATAATACATCAAGGCTATTTTGTTATAATCACGATTTTTCAGTTTCAGTTTCAGTTTCAGTTTCAGTTTCAGTTTCAGTTTCAGTTTCAGTTTCAGTTTCAGTTTCAGTTTCAGTTTCAGTTTCAGTTTCTGGGCGATTCTGTCTGTTTGTCAGTTGTCCGCCGGTTTGAAGATTTTATGTAAAGAATCGACTTGCAAGTAAATCGAAGGCCATTTTGCATGTTTTGTTTGAAGGTTTACAGGTTCTAAACTATCCATCGATTAACATAAAATGCCACCTTTTAGGTTAAATTTTGTCTTTTGGTTTTTCAGCATTAACTTTTCTGTTTTTTAATTCTGTTACCTTGTCTCTTAATTTTTAGTTACAATTATTTGCCTTCGGTCTGCTAAATATGAGTATCGGGTAAAGGTTTTTAAAAGAAATCCTGCAAAATAATTAACACCATTCCTTTTTGTTTGAGAGTGTTCAAAAAGGGTTTTTAAAAACATTTAAAAGAAATATGTCCGTCAGGTGATGTTCAGGTAGTTTTTGAGGTTGGAAACGTCTTTTGAGTGAAAATTAAAGGACGTCATTCTGTCTCTTTCGAATTTAACCTTTTCGCCGTATCAGAAATTTATTTTTTCAGTTATAATATCTTATATTTTCCAGTTATAATTTCTTTTATTTTCCATTTTTCCTTAATTTCAAAATTTTAAGGTCGCGAAAACGCTTTCTCGCTGGATATTTAAGGCTATTATTTTGCCTGCTCACCGTTTCTTCTTATAGATTTTATTTGTCTGGACGTGTGAAATTAGAAGGTCACTGTCTTTGTTTTTATCTTAAAGGAAACCTTCACTATTATAATAAATTGACGTAAAATTGTTGGAAATAATGTTTAAATTTAAATTATGTTAATAACAAGTGGAAACAAAAATTGGATATGAATGCCGCCTATTTCCGCTTTTAAATTTCCCGCGCGCCGCCATTTTGAATATTTATGACGTCAAAAAAATTCAAAATGGCGGCGCGCAGGAATTTTAAAAGCAAAAGTAGGCCGTTTATATCTTCCTAGAATGTAAACATGTTTAACTACTGTGAATGTTTAATCTGAGTTGTAAGCAAGCTAAGATAGTAAGCTAAGATAGTAAGCCACCATCTCTCCTGTCCGTGCCCTTTCCCTATGTTTTTATTGTTTTTTTTTTGTTACAACAACTATATTTACTAATTTTAGGACAACTGATGTATTAATTTACTTATTAATTTACTGTAATTAGTGTTAATTAGTGTTAATTAGTGTTAAGTATTGTAAGTATTGTAAGTATTGTACTTATTGTACGTATTGTTAGTTATGTCATTAATCTTTTTTAAGTAATGTTTTTGTGTTGCAAACAAAGTACTAATTGACAAGGTAAAAAAAATAGGCGATATTCATATCCATTTTCTTGTACACTGAAATTTCCTTCCTATTTCTTATTAAAGAAAAATCGAAACTTTATTTCCAACAATTTAAAGTGTGTGATTTTTTTATTTGCTTGATCGAATCTACATGATGTTCTGATAAGAAAATGGATTCGATCAAGCAAATAAAAAAATCACTGTCATATACACTAATTTGTTATTACAATGGAGGTTCCCTTTAGATCTTGTCTCAAGTCACTTTTTTGTTTGGCATTTTATCTCTTGTCCAAGTACAATAATTTAGATAATGTTTTGTTTTGAACTTTTGTTTAAGCAACTGACCAATAGAAATGGTGTTATTAAGTTAGTTAGTCATAGCGTGTGATCGGGGGAAGGGGGTGGATACCCCCCCCCCCCCCCCCCCCCCCTTAAGGAGCAGGAGCTTTCTTTAAGATTGCTATATTGTCTTGAAACATATAGGCAGAAAATATAGCCTTCTTGGAAAACAAAGAAATAATACCTAAAGAGACAAAACTACGGCAGAAAAATTCGAAGTTCCACCTGGACCGCCTGACATGAAATCAAACAAGATGAACTATAATCCACTCACATCGTTCCAATCCTATACGTTTTCCCCAAAGTAATTAGTGTTCTGTTTTGCTTTGTAGAATATTTCTATCCAATTTAGTTGTAGAATTGGTGGTATTTGCCAATATAACTTCGAAGGAGAGAAATTTTAATATATTGACAGTACACTGCCCCTTTAACCCATTAACTCCAAGAGTGCCAAACATAAAAATTCAAGAAAAATCCCAAATTTCATTTTCAAATTTCATTTTCAAGTATTGAAAAACAAATAGTACCATGCAAAAGTACTGCCAAGGAGGTTTCATTTGAATGGTCACACCATAGGATTTCATCCACAGACTCAAAAGTTAGAACAAATGGTACCATGCAAAAGTACTGCCAAGGAGGTTTCATATGAATGGTCACACCATAGGATTTCGTCCACAGACTCAAAAGTTAGAACTACACTACATGTCTCCTTAATTGACTATGGGAGTGAAACAGAGCGATAAAATGCCACTGGTTTACTGAGAAGGTAAACTAACTGAAAGCTAACATTCAAATAGACCGCCAGAATAATCCACCATTATTATTGAGTATTAAACATTGGCCTCATTTTTTGGTAATAAAAATATATTTGTAACCTTACTGAAAAAATGATCAATTATAAAGTGATAAAAATGTAACAGAGGACAAGAACAGTTATATACATGTATACACAATTTAAGGTCCCTTTTTGGTTAGAAATTGTTTGATATCTTTTCATAAATGTAACGGACAAAATAACCTACGATTAACTGCCGAAAAAATTGTTTAGTTACCTTGAAACTTTTGAAATTTGAAATTAAAAAAAACGGAATTCCTTTTCATTTAAATGCTTTAAAAATTTAAAAATAAATACCGTTGGTAATGGTTCGATTTAACTCCCGGTGTACTTATGTTTACTTAATGTTTCCTCAAGTGAGGGCGCTTTTGGAACAGGGGTGGCGCCAGCTGGTGGCGCTTATTTCTTTTTGATAAAATCATACGAGCGTTAAAAAACACTTTAATAAACAGAAACAGAAAATTTACTATTCGCATAGTCATAACAGCGGTGAATGGTTTAGAACATAATGCACTATTGTACCTCAATGTCTACAATGTAACTTGCTTTGTTAAGATAGCTTTCTGGAATGCATCTTCAAGAGGGGGCGGGGGGGACGCTTATTAGAAGAAGGGCGCTAATTCGAATCATTACGATACTCTTCTTGAAAACCGACAAACAGAAAAAAGTAATTTGGATTAAAACATCTTTTTGTAACTAGGACATCCTTTGAGAAAGATGTAATTTTCATCATGTCACGTGGGACAAAGAAAAAAATCGGAGTCCCCCACGGGAATTGAACCTATGACCTTCCGCACACTGGTCGGATGCTCAAACCACTGAGCTACGAGAGACTCGTCCATATACTAGGTTCACACACCGGTCGGATGCTCTAACCACTGAGCTACGAGAGACCCGTCCATATACTAGGTTCACACACTAGTCAGATGCTCTAACCACTGAGCTACGAGAGACTCGTCCATGTACTAAGTTCACACACTAGTCAGATGCTCTAACCACTGTGCTACGAGAGACTCGTCCATATACTAGGATCACACACTGGTCAGATGCTCTAACCACTGAGCTACGAGAGACCCGTCCATATACTAGGTTCACACACTGGTCAGATGTTCTAACCGCTGAGCTACGAGAGACTCGTCCATATACTAGGTTCACACACTGGTCAGATGTTCTAACCACTGAGCTACGAGAGACCCGTCCATATACTAGGTTCACACACTGGTCAGATGTTCTAGCCGCTGAGCTACGAGAGACTCGTCCATATACTAGGCTCACACACCGGTCGGACGCTCTTACCACTGAGCTACGAGAGACCCGTCCATATACTAGGTTCACACACTGGTCAGATGCTCTAACCACCGAGCTACGAGAGACTCGTCCATATACTAGGTTCACACACCGGTCAGATGCTCTAACCGCTGAGCTACGAGAGACTCGTCCATATACTAGGTTCTTGTATGACATGCGTCCTCCATATTACTAGCTTCAGCAATGTCAAAAGCGTCATGCGGTAAATGTTAAACTCGGTAATAAACAAGAGGAAAATATGAGGAAAATATTAGAAAATATCATGAGAAAATCCTTTGTTGGGAATCCTTTAAAGGGAACCTCCACTATTATAACAAATTGACATAAAACTGGAAATAATGTTTAAATTTCAATTATGTTAAAGTGGAAATATAATTTAAGTGTGCAAAAAAATTGGATATGAATATCGCCTATTTTCGCTTTTAAATTTCCCGCGCGCCACCATTTTGAATATTTATGACGTCAAATGGTTGCCCAATTGTTGTATACAAAAGAATGTTGATTCTTAAGGTCGCGGGGGATACCTGGCCATGAATAAATTCATAAGGCAAAATTTTAGCAGAGGTGTCACTTTGTAAAACGTTATATCGTGAAAGTTTGAAAGCCGATTTCACTAAAATTTAACAGAGATATTGGCGAATAATGGAAGTGCATAAGGATTGTTTTTTATTGAAGGGATCGCGCTTTGCGGCAATGCTATAAGCCATTAAAGTTTTTTTTTTAAAAACGTGGTTTTGTGTCCAAGTTTACTCCTCGAGAAGAACACAAAGCATGTTGATTTCACCACTCACCCACCCGTCAAAACGTCTATTGTGTCATATCTGACTCCGATTTTTGATTTCAACTTTAATTAAAAGTTATTAGTTTTTAAAGGAGTAAAATTGTCCATGCTAGAATTTGAAGCCTCATATCTTCCCTTTGAAAGCCTATTTAAAAATTTTGAGTCAGATATTACAATCTACAATACACCTAGTTTACCTCCCTGCAGTGTCAACTTATGAAAATATCTATCCGCGATGAATTCTTGGACACAAAATTGCTTGTTTTTACGCTTTCGAAGAGTTCCCGAGCAAACACGAATGCAAAAATATATATATATATTTCAGGTAATTTTGCTAATTTTAATCGACGGGCTATTGTCAACACTTTATGCAGAAAGAACAATGCGTTGAAAAATAGTGTATTTTACCAGAAAGCGCTTTGCACGTGCAATTATTAATGTAGAAAATTACAGAGCCTGTTCGTGAATATTTCGCGTATTTTCGGTATCAGCCGTCGCACTTTGTGCATACTATTTTCATAAATGCATACCTTAAAGTGCTACTGCGATCAAATTTTTTATTTCCTTTTTTTACATCTTCGTGTACAATTATACTTTCTTACTCGTCTTGCCAAATTTCAATCCATTACGAACATCAGAAGTCATTTTATTTAACATTTATGTTCGAGAATTTACGGCCGCCATTAATCAACCGTGTTCCATGCTTGGTTGCGAAAGGGATAAAGTGACGTCAAAGGCTCAAACATACCTCACGGGTTGAAATTATAATAACAATAAGGGCCGATTCGCACTAGCGGACAAGTTTGAAATGTCATGACATTTTTGACAAAAACAAAATTGTCGCGACAAGTCAGAGACATTTTGAAGAAAACAAAAGGTATAATTATCAGTACAATAGCTCTGCACGTGCTTCTGGCATCCTTGTACATTTCTCGGCACGGTCGTCTTGAGCAAACATCAAATATGCAGGCAGGTCCACGTGGTGAAAAATGTTAAAACGATTTGCATTTGAAGTGCGCGTGTACTGATGTTTTTGTGCTCGTGCGGGGAAAATGTCGCAAGAAAACTATTATTTTTCCCGTCCATTTATCGGCACAAACTGGTTCCCTCCGCATTCTCTTGTTCCAACCCCGGTATTACCATCCTTCCACGACGTCACCTCGGCAAGTTATGAAGCAAGTGGCGTTTCGACAGATGTTAACGCCACAGCAAAGGACGAAATTTCGCGTGTTGTTTTTTAGTACAATCCAGACCAAACACAATAGCCAATCAACAACGTATTGTTATCTGGCATTACGAGGGGCATTGGAATGCGACTTGTCATGAATTGTCCTGCCTTGAGGCAGGACAACGGCCCCTTTGAAGATTTGTCCCTTTTGACAAAATTTGCACTTGTCCAACAATTCGTTCGCACTTGTTTTTGCGATTGTTTGACAAAATGTATCGCGCGTGCAACGCTGACCAATCATAAGACAACTGCTTCTTTGTTTTCCTGAATTGATGGACAAGTTCTAGGTCTCAAAAAACGTATTCGCACTTGTTTTCTGTAACAAGTGACACATTAATGAAGAAATCTACAAATTGTTACAAAATTTGTCCGCTAGTGCGAATCGGCCCTAAGTATTGAAAATCACGCGAAAACGCAACAAAAACATTGGACTTGTTCTTCGTGCAACCAGGCCTTGGAACAAGGTTGATTAATGGCGGCCGTAAATTCTCGGACATAAATGTTTAAATAAAATGACTTCTGATGTTCGTAATGGATTGAAATTTGGCAAGATAAGTAAGAAAGTCTAATTGTACACGAAGATGTAAAAATATGAAAATCAAAAATTTGATCGCAGTAGCACTTTAAACACTTATCGGAAACAGATAGACAAAATTACATCTTATTAACATTTTGTAAATTCAAACCTCTATAATTCACTAACGCAAAAAACCAGAAAAAAAAAAACAGAAATATTTAACTGTTCAACTTTTCAACGTACATAGAGTTTATTAAGCGAGAAAACAATTTTGGGGTTGACGTTTTTTTGCTTGACGTTTTCACTCTTTTTAAACTGCATTTGAATGAAAAGCTAGATCTCTTTATTGCCGAGGAATTAGTCAGAGCTATTTGCAGGGAGTAATAATTTAAGTCTGAGGAAACTTTCTGTGGTAATTTAACGATAATTTGTGAGACTTATGGAATGTTTTGACCGCTTATATTTCAAACATGAAAAAACACGTCTTAAAAATGTTTTAGCGATTTATTTAAAATCGAACAGTTTAATTTTTTTGAAATTTTCCCATTTAGTGTGCTACACTATTTAGATTATACCCCATTTATTCGCTTGTCGCGGGTAGCCCCAAAATCGAAAGATATTGAGGAAAAACTATTTGTCGCCATATTTGTTTACCGTTGCTATGAAAACGCTGATTAGCATAAAAAGAGTATCATCCAAAACTTTCACCCAAGCCTAACATCTGGTATCAAATTCAGGTTCATTGAGCTAAAGTAAGGTTATGTATAAGCGCATTCGAAAAGGGAAATGTGACCCAAGAAAACTACTTGGAGCCACCTTAAGCCTTTAATTCGGACTTTAGAATTTTATCATGGATGCCACCCACCCCTTAACCCTATTTTGCCTGAGGGGGAGGCACAAAGTGCCCGCGCTAACTTTCAACATTCATAACTTCTTTAACATGCATTAAAACGCCATCAAACTTTATGTCTTTTCCTAAAATTTATCCGGCAACAATTTCATGACATTTTATAGATCATTGATCATGTGACTTGATGTTTTCATGGCAACAAGATTTTGACAGCCATGGTTTTTTGAAATTTGCACATTTTTACCTATGAATGAAGAAAAATCATGTTTATTGGTATAACTTTTACATTTTTACGTCATTTTGCGTTTACTTATTGGTTTACTTATTATTTACTTAATGAAATAAAATTGTTGTTGTTGTTGTTGTTGAAGTTACGGGGGGGTGGGGGGGGGGGGGGGGGGGGGGGGGGGGGGGGGGGGGGGGGGGGGGGGGGGGGGGGGGGGGGGGGGGTGGGGGGGGGGGGGGGGGGGGGGGGGGGGGGGGGGGGGGGGGGGGGGGGGGGGGGGTGGGGGGGGGGGGGGGGGCACAATGTGCCACCCCAGGCTCAGGAACTCAAAAACAAACTCACGAACTCAAGACTCAGGAACTCAAGAGTATTTATCGTTAGCACATGTCTTCTTCAGTAGCTGTTTATGTATCCTTTTGACACATTTTGGTAAATTTTGGCGACCATAACGTCAAAAGCAGCATGAGATCATGAGGTCATGCCATTTTTTTGTAAAAATGCGTGTTTTTATTTACCTTTTTTCGGTTAAAACCTTATATTGTAGAGGTATATATTGGTATAACTTTTACATTTTTACGTCATTTAGCGTTTACTTATTGGTTTTGATTAATTTCAAGTCAATTTGGACGGTTTTTAAGAGGTTTTGAAAATTTCAGAAATCCAAGATGGCGAACTTATAACTAATTACCTAATAACTACGTCATATCACGTCATTGTTCCATTATGCGGACCGTAAAGGTGACAGTTTTGGACGTACCATAACGTAAAAAGTAGCATGAGATCATGAAGTCATGCCATTTTTTTGTAAAAATGCGTGTTTTTTACCTTTTTTCGGTTAAAACCTTATCTTGTAGAGCACATCACAACATAAATATTTTCCATATATTTGTAACACCGCAAAAATCTAGGGAGGGGTTTAAAGATCAAGTTTTGCTTTGAAATATTAATTGTCTAAACAGAGCTTCTACTGAAATATTTCAATCACTGTCACAAGCATAAAAAACAAGTACTTAGATTTTTACCAAAAATTCGCTCTGGTTACTGTAACCAAAATATGACAAATAAATCGAAAAAGAAGGCCTACGTCTTTAACACTGAGACATTTTTCTTAAGGTGGCTCGACTGGGTTTTTTGGCAACATAACCTTTCAACTTTGAACGGCTGATACTTCACTGTCTAAGCTCGGCCGGGAAAGCCGCTTCACACATATACTAGAGATGAAATGAACTTTCCAAACAAGTAGATTTTATTGACATTGGTGTTACCATAACAACAATCTGATGACGTCATGGTTTTTGAATATTAGTTTTCCAATCGAACGCACCCTAGATGTACGTCTTCAAGACTGCAAAGTTTGAAAAAATTCGGGAAGAGTGTTTTCGAATAAAACTGGTTTGAATATTTCCATCAAAAAATTAAAAATTCGCATTGCTTTCTGTTAATTCGCCGATGCCAGCGTTTTCCTGACAAATTAAAACAATATTTTTACCATACATTATTCATGTGCCATATAACTACATTCCTTGAAGGTTTCGTCTTGTTTGCTTCACTAGATTTCAGTTGATGTGATCAGAAGCAATGTCTTAAATATGTTTATTTTACTTACAAAAGTAACACTTTTGTTAGGGAAGTGTTTATTTAAAATCTAGTCGATCAATATTTTTTTTTAAATATTTTGATCTAAAGTTTAACACGTAATACAATTTCAAGTGCATTGAATCATTTTAAAGGCGCGAAATAAAATAAAGTAAAGGGGACTTTTGCATTCGTCTCAGTTCCAAAGTTTCATTGCCGTATTATTTATTGACAGCTGGTATATTTCAGAACTTTATCTTTCTCTCATCTCTAGTATATGTGTGAAGCAGCTTGCCTGGCCGAGCTCAGACAGTGAAGTATCAACCGTTCTCAAACTCATTAATAATTCATGAAGAAAATACAAAGGAAATTAATGTTTAATGAGTGTTTGGAAATCAGATGAAACACTCCTCATTTTTGCATCCTTAATTTCTCCTTCTAAAATCATTTTGTTTGAGAAGTAATATCAAACATTCGACACAGTATTTCATCACAAGATCAAACACCTCGAAGTTCGTCAAAAATACTCCGCTGCGCGTCGTATTTTCAACTCTCTTCTCAGTGTTTGATCTTGTGATGAAACACTGTGTCTCATGTTTGATATATTACTTCAAAGTTGGAAATGTTATGTTGCCAAAAAACCCAGTCGAGCCACCTTAAGACACATAAATGTTCTATAATCATTCACTGAGATATCCCTTATTGCAAACAGAAAAAGAAACCCGTATCGTCAATTTCCTCTGGTAAATTCTTTGTAACTTAAAACCCTTTACTGAAAATTGACAAACCATGTTGAAGTGCATGCCCTAACAGCGTTTAGTGAAAGTCGTTTTAAAACATTCAAATCCAGTCTAGACTGAAAATTGACATATCAAATAGGCAAACACTATCTTATAATTTTGACTGAATAAATTAACACGAGGTACGATTTTTAGGAATAAAATGTTCCATAAATTCCTTACGTTTTATATCGAACAGATTGAACTTCGCGGGGTTCTTACTAAGGGACGAGCTATGCCTTAACATGCCTGAGAGCAGAAAAAATGGCAAGAAAAATGGCCTTAACTTTTCACTTGGAATATTTCCCTCGATTATTTAATGTCCTTGCTGGCGACATACTAGGGGCCGAAATTGTGTGACAGTCAAATGTTATAACAATAAGAACTTGTGCTCCTATTTCAACATGAATGAATTGCCTAACTGCCCTGAATATTTATATAGCTTTGCTATTCTGTTATCTGAGGTTTCATTCTCTTTGTTCTCTCATTTTTTTAACCACATTTTTCACATTATATTTTTTCTCCGAACTATATATCAGTGATTAATTTCACATACATCAGATGGTACTACAGTTTGCTTGTTATAACTGGCGGCGAGCGACGTTTATTATATCTGTGTTGCACTGTATCTCGGCTGAACTAAAAAAAATGCGTTCGAATTTGGCGGCGATAAAAGCGGCGGCGCTTAAAGTTAAACTAGTTTCTTTACCTCTTCCTTGTCTAAATTAGTCATCCTTTCTTCTCATTTGCTTGATTCTGACATTTGAAATCCTGCAATCCCTTGAATCCTGCAAAATAATAAAACAAAAATATGTCAAATAATTACATCATGTTTTGGATATCAATGAGGGAGACACGGAAATTTGGTTTTGTCAACGGAGTTAATAAGGTAAATTGGCCAACGTAAAAAGATTCAAAAGCTGACATTTCGAGCGCTTGCCCTTCGTCAGAGCGTATCGCAAAGGGCTGATGCTTCACGAATGAAATGGGGTAGTATGGAATGTGAATCACAAAGGGGGGTAGGGCTTCGTCAGAGCGAATGAAGAAGGTCTAGCGCAGCTCAACGCGTCAGCTTTTGAATCTCTTTCCGGTGGCTAATTTACCTTATCAACTCAGTAAAAAAGTACATATTCTTGTTTCACTCCCCCCCACCCCCCCTCCCCTCCCCCACACACTGTACAGTACCTCAGTTCTTTAGAAACTTAGCCCTTTTATCAAAAAAAATCTTGCACATCTTGTATACACTGGGTTTTACTTTCAGCACGAGAACGTTTTTGTTCCTTATTTAACAAAGCAGGTGATTACAGTTGCTGTAGTTTAATTCTTTCTCCTTGCTTACTGATTAATCGCATATAAATCTCCGGAATTTTCACCTCCAAAAAGAACAATTAAGCTAATCAATCAACTCACCTCTTTAAACATAATGTCCTGTTGAAGTTGGTGGAAGTTCTGCCATGATTCCTCATTTCTGAGTTTTGCCTAACAAAGCAGGATCATGTAAGTATACGCATTTCCATGGTAACGTTTCTGTCTTAAAGGGGCAGTATCACGGAGATTTGCGGTGTCATTTTAAAAATCAAAACATTTTTGTTTTAACTCTCGGGATGGTGGTCCCCTTTAAGGTTTTTCTCAAATTATTTAAAGACCATTTATGATTAGCACATACCGTTTTCAGTAGCTGTTCGTTTATCTAAGAGACACATTTTGGTAAAGTTTGGCGACAACCGGTTGCTATGGTAACGTCCCCGTGAAACTTCCCTTTTATATATATCACTAAAGAATCAACGGCCGGATCGGGGGGAAGTTAAATGGAACTGAAGCCTCCGCCCACACCGTCCCTCCCTCCCTCCCTTATTTTCGAGGAATATTTGTTGTCTTCATCTCATAATACTAACATTTACTGGGACAAATAAAATATATGGTCTTTTACCCATTTTCTAGACTAAGATTTGTCTCTTATTTCTTCCAGGAATAGTCGCGAGAGCGATTGTGAGACGATTTAAGGGGTACAGTCGCGCGGTGAAACGCGCGCGTGAGTCGCGTCTCCCTGCGTGTTTCGTTTGTGATGCTCGCTCGGTTATTCTCTGACAGTCATATGAAGCTATTGGTTATAGTCTTCTTCAGACACGAACCCAAAAGGCCTACATCTAATCATATAAAAATAAGTCTCCCTTCCCGTGCGCATCGTTATGGCTTGGTATCCACCAGCGATATAACGATGATAATCATAAGCTTCTAATGATCTAATGGGGATAGATTTCTTGACTCTTTTCGTAGAATCCAGATTACTTCTCGAAGAACACCATCTTGAAATAATTTCGACTGGAAAAAAATGGAACTACACGACAAAATCCCCATAACATAACTCCATTAAGATCGTCATTTCGCTAATGGGTACCAAGCTTAACTGCCGACTTCCGCTCCTTCCTTGTCCGTGTCACGGGCGCAAAAGAACAGCTTTGCGCTTTTGCTGTTCCAAAATATAAAGCAATGTTGCGAATACAAAGAAAGCGTTTATATTCTCATAATAAATACGTACCTCATTAATCGTGTGCGTGAAGAATCACCAGGTGAAAGATCATAGTCTTGTTGTTCAGAATTCGATATTCCTCAACCAAACTAGGATCGACATGCCGCCTAAAGTAACGATGCAAAGAGAAAATAATTTTAGGCATTAAACTTACAAACAAACACTCGTTCTGAGCCTTATTAAAATTGTTGCAAATTTAAAGAATTGTTAAAAATAAAATCATAATTAACAAACTGCGATTTATTTTGCCATACTGTACTTTTACAATAGCAACACATCAGGTACTGTGTACCACAACATAAATACTGTATATCATGTCAGTGTTTGTGTATCTCAAACCATGTACAACGGTTATTTACTGCACAGTCAATAATTAAGAGGCAGTTGTTAAATATGGCTGAACTTTTAGTCGAAGACTAACTAAGCAGCAACTTATTAGTGTCCAGTATAAATTATCCAGAATAAAATTACTGTATATCACGCCAGTCTGTGTGTGTCTCAAACCATATACAACGGTTATATAATACAGAGTCGATTAAGACGCAACTGTTAAATATGGCGGCTGAAATTATAATTGCAGACTAACTAAGTAGCGTCTTATTGGCTTCGAGTGTAAATTGATCATGAACTTTCAAACGGTTAAAAAGTCATTGCTCGATAGCAGCCCTCAATAAATGCTGCAAGAAACTTTATATAACATTTTTCTTACCTAAAGTACGTAGTTGCAATTGTAGAAAACATTTCAAAGTAATTGTCATTCATCCACGTGTTCTCAAATGTTCGCTTCAGAAAGAATGTTCTGGTCTGAATGCTGAGACAGATGACGTTGTTCCTCATCTCCAGCAACATTTAAGTTATTAAAGTTTCGTTTGCAATGTAGAATTATCTGTCAAGATGAATATAACTGCTTCAGCCTCCTTCGCTTTCCTCGTGAAGGTGCGAAGAAAAAAAATGAATAATGAATTGTTAATTAATCTATCTATTTACAATTCAAATAAGAATTGAATTATAAAAATATTCCACAGTGCCACAGTTAAACGTGAAAGCAATATTTCTTTCCCAAAAAAGCATGCTTCCGCGTACAGAATATTAAAAAAACTGTACATAGTTTTATGTTTTGTTACCGTCATTTTTTCTTCCTCTTTTTCCTCCACTTTTTTTAAAGGAAAGGAAACACGGAAAGATGGAAATAATTTTCGCGTCAAAGTTGACTTCATATATATACGTATTCAAAAGCGATAAGCGTAGACACCTAGACATGGTTTCGCAAAACTCGCTGTAAATAACAATCGATGATTAAAACAAATTAAAATATATTTTTGTTTAAGTGTCAGATGGTTTTCTTGATGAAATAACTCATGACAAACGTTTTCGGCATAGCTCTTCATCAGTCGTGATGTGAGACCATGTTTAGTTGAATAAGTATTTTTCAATCAAAGGTATCTACGCTATTAGCTTTTGAGTACAGCTCAACGTCAATTTTGACGTTTGGAAATAATTAATTTCCATATTTAAGGTTAATTCTTTTCGGTTAAAAAGTGGGAAAAAGGAGGAAGAATGGCAATAACAAAACCACGAACCTTTTTAAAATCATCCTGCTTATTTCTAACTTCAATTGCCTATACATATGTACGAATACAGTCATATTTCCTCGCTCCCAGTCTTTATGGGGGAGAGGGAGAGAGCTGATAAAAGTTTATGAATTATCTCCGTGAAAAATGATGCGACTCCCACTTCCCCTACCTAGAAATGACCTCCCTACCTTTTGTTTTCTTAATTACTTTTTTGTTTTCTTTCTTAAAGAAAGTAATCATATACTCTGGACAAAACAAAATGGACGATTGTCTGGCCACGTGTTGGGATGTCTGTGCAACGCATCATAACCTCAGAAAACTGGCCGTTTATTCCCACGAAAGCATTTTATATCGTCTCGGCTGTTTACTGACGGACCATAGACTTTGACCAGGCCAACGAATACATGGAAAAAATTCAATTGAGTGTCGTAAAACCAAAACCAAAGTAATTACAGATGCAGGCAATCCAATGAACCAATCAAAGCTCGAAGCAAATACATGAAACCGTGGTGAGGGTAAAAGGAAGAATGAGTTTGCGGAATGGCACGTGGCATGAATTGCAAAATGGCATAATTATGCACAACATAAGTTTTGCGGAACGACTTTAAGCAAAAATTAACTGAAAAGCCGAGCCCGCGACATCAAAAGCAGCGGCTGCTCTTGCAAATTGGCACGAAAAAAGGGCGCGTTTCTCAGTTAATTTATTCCTCAAAGTCATTCCGCAAATATTATATATTCCGGATAACTGGTTATGCCATTCCGCAAGTCATGCCACATTCCATACCCCGTTTCGCAGATACGGCAGCCATATGAATTTGACCCCAGGGCACCCAATAATGATCATTTAAATTAATATATTCCTTTGTTTTCAATGGTCATTATGGGATGCCCTGGGGGCAAAATCAATATGGCTGGCTTATCTGCGTAACGGGGTATTCCGCAAACCCATTCCGTCTTTTACCCTCACTGATGTAACCGGCGCTAAGCACGGGAAAACGCGTGCACGCGGGTCACGATTGATTTTGGTTTTACTTCTGATTGGTTGAGAACGTGACGCAAGATTTAAAAATAAGCCAATCGTGAAGCTTATCAATGTAAATCCAAAGCAATTGCAAAATTACTTTCGACATTCAATTTAAAACCGCTCTATGCACTTCACAAAAATCCAGCAGTTCTTTAGGCTCGATTCCCAGTCGTTTGAAAGAGTCCGGTTTCATTCCTCCACGGGCTTACAAAACGGCTGTAAAGCGAGCCTAATAAACACTTAATGGAGTCTGGTCTCGAGATTCGAGAGAAACAAAATTCAGTGTTTCCCGAGGGATCAGTCATTAAGTAATTTGTTATATAGCAGCACAAAGCATCATAATCATGCCACCTTTTCTCGCGGCCTGATCACGTGCGCTAGAGGGCAACAGTACACTGTTACCCTCTGACTTCAAAACGGTTGCCCGCTTATGGACGTTTGGCGGGAAACAGTTTCTTTCATGTGTTAGATGTCATGTGACCATGAATCAACCAATGAACGCGCGCGTTGTATGGAGAAAAACTCCAGCCATATAACAACGCTTGTTATAACCTTTTTATAAAGGTAAAGTGTTCCGCCGAAATATCAAAATTTCGCTTGCGTAGTGTCCACGTTATATTGCCAAATGCCACTAAATGTATAACTAAAATGGATAAAAGAATTACTGGGATAGACGCGGATTACACTTCCTCGAATTGGAATTTGTGACAGGCGGTCAAAAAATCCAAATTGCCATTTTGGTGAAACGTTTTTTAATAGCCGTTATTTTGTCTTTTCATTTCCTTTTTTAAGCAAACTCCTGAACATACACATGACAGCCGGGGCGAACACGAAGTGTGCACGACGGCCATGTTAGTGGTCAAGGCGTTGACATTTTAAAAATCAACTGTGAATTACATTCTACTTTTAAGGTAATGTTGACCAGACGATCTTTAACGACGATGTTTAACGCAACATTGTTGCTTTAAACATCGCGCCGTGCCACACAACACGCGTACGCAGGGCGATATTTAAGTCAACAATTTGTTGCGGCAACATGTTGCAAGAGAGTTTGAACCACCTTTAAAACTTGCGACATGTTGCCGCAACAAAATATTGTAAAAAAAACCTCCGCACGCTGTTACACGGTGTCAACTTTTAATGCAACAATAATCCGTTAAGAATCGTTCCGTGTAATGATCTTTATACAAACATTAAACTTCTGTTTCATACCATCAAAAGGGGCGCGCGTAGCCAGGTTTTAAAATAATTTAGTGCTCAAAAAACCGGCCGGTATTGACTTCTTGAAAGCGAGGGAGTTTTCGTTAGAGACGAGCACTCAAAGGGCTTTTTCGTGACATTTTGTAAAGCATTTAAGGGATACTGTCTCTCCGATATAACGAAATTTTGCTATATTAATTCCCATGTTATATCGCCAAATGCCACCAAATATACCATTTAATTGGATAAAAGTTACTACAGAGCAAAACAGAAGCACTAATTTGGTGATTGATTGCAAGGATGGAAGTGGATTACAGTTCATCAAATTTAATTTCACGACAGGCGGTCAGGAATTCAAAATTGCCATTCTCTTGGAATTTTGAATTTTCTTAGTCGTTATTATGTCTCTTTGGTTCATTTTTCTTTGTGTTGATCACTTTTTGTGATTTTTTCTATTTATTTTAAGATATTAAAGCAAGCTCCTAGCCATAATCATGCATGAAAACACGATAGAGCAGTTTTCAATTGACTGTCGAAAGCAATTAAACAATTGCTTTGGTTTTGCATTGCTACGCTTTGTGATTGGCTAAAAAATCTCGCGCCACTTTTTCGACCAATCAGAAGTAAAACCAAAACCAATCGTGACTTGCTTGCACGCGTTTTCCCGCGCTTGGTGCCGCCGACATGTAATTGCTTCGAGCTCTGATTGGTTTATTGGATTGTTTACGACTGCTGTGATTGGTCAGAGTAATTACTTTGGTTTTGGTTTTACGACACTCAATTGAAAACTGCTCTATACCAAAATACATTGTCCCCTTAATGCCTAAGAACTTAAAAAATAGAAATGTACTAATCTTCAGTTATTGAACTCATTACTAAATATTTAAAGTTTTAGATTTTTACAGTAGTTTTAAGATATAATTCGCCACTACAGAAACATCGGGTAGACTAATCACAAGCTTTCGGCACTAGGCTTTCTGGGATCTTTTGGGTAACGAGCGTTTGTTACGATAAGTTAATGGTTTTCAAATGCAACCATTGACCAATCATAGCTCATACTGGTTACCTAAAAGATCCCAGAAATCTTACTGCCAAAAGCTAGTGCTCAGTCTCCCAACAGTTTCTGGAGTGGCGAATGTCACTGTATGATTTAATCCTTTTTATTACACTTCTTTATGAATTTTTTTGTAAGACTTTAATTGATGTGCTGTGAAAAGCCCAATATAAATTCTTAAATTCGTAAATTATTATAATTATAAAATGAACATAATTGTCTTCAATGACGACGAGGGTCATAGTGGAACAGATCCCTTAGAGAAACACCAGGCTGCATGTGTGACCATTGATTCATCAGGTTTTCCAAGATGGCTGCCTTGCAAATCACCTATCGTTCTGTTTTTTCTCGATCAATTGCCTCCGGCGTTTATTTTAAACCCGACCTCGTGGAGCCGACGTTTATTCAGGGCTAGGCGTTTATTAAAGTTAAGAAAATATTAATCATTTTATATTACAGCATGTATATGCCATGAATAACGAGTGTAAAGCTCTCTCGGCAGCGCGTCTTTCCATAATATGGAAATCATCGACTAAGACAGTGTTTAGCTGTTGATTTTCAGTTGATATTTTGTGATAATATAAAAAGTAAAGCGCTCACTCGTGTAGCAGTACATCGACCTGTTTTAATCCACGCCTCCGGCCCACTCGTATCCTTCCCACATGTTATCGTCTTTATCAAATTATATAGCAGATCTGCCTTGCACGGGAAATTTTTACAACTTGAAATTACTACAAAGTTTTCACCTATCAAACATATCACACCTTACTGAGGCTATTAAAGCAAGGAGGGAAAATAGCATTCGGTATAGAAATGAAACTGATTACTTGAGCCGGTTGATTTTGCTTGATATGCAAGTTTGCAATGAGTACGAAAAAAAATTAAATATTTCGAGCCAATATGATCTTAACGGGTTATGCCAAACCTTAAGCAATTCGTTATGCAAAAGAAATTAGTTCGAATAGTGCTTAGCTTTGTAAGTGCAAAGTTTGGTTATCGTGCAAGAAAAAATACTAACACGTAGTAAGAATGATATAATAGTTGCCTATCCACTCTTATGTGAACACGCTATGTGCTTAAGGGGGCAGGTGATTCTATCTGATATACCGCCGGTGTTTTCATGATTATGGCCGAGAGCTTAAGAAAAAATTGCGTAAAGTGATGAAATCAAAGAAACATAAAGTAAAGAGATATGATATTATGACTAAAAATAATCAAACAGAATGACAATTTTGATTGTCATCCTGTAATCCTGTACTTTTCTCAAAACTACTGCTTCGGTTTTGTTCTATAGAATCGTTCTATCCAATTTGTTTGTATATTTGGTGGCATTTGGCGATATAACATGATTTTACAGTAAGCAAAATCGTCATTTAGGCGGGACAACGTTCCTTTAAGCCACAACAGCGTAGACAAACTGACGATGCTGAAGGACGTTTTCGGTTTTGGTTGTTTTTATTGCATTTATGTCTGTATAATTGTCTTTACTGAATTGACACAAACGGATAAAAACTTTCCTTGCTCCAACTTAGCAGATATTTATTATTTTTATTGAAATACTTAAATAGCTACGAGAAGAAAAACCGCGCGAACCACAGATATATCAGCAACAATTTTGCGATTAAAAGTAATTTGCCTTCAGCTGTTCCCTATGATCAACCACCAGAATAAAGGATTAATGTAAATAAAAACTCGAGATAAATTCAGCTGCATCTGCTTTTCAAAATGTTCTCAGAAACGTCAAGCCACACAAACCCAACAAGGTAAGCACATAATTGTCACTTTGGCCACTCCTAATTTCAATTGCCTGTCATGAATACATCTTATTTCTCGAAGACGTCTATCCTGAAATTACTTCTGGATACTTAAGGTAAGATTCGATAGGTGGGCAAACTTTTCAGTGCTTTTAGTTCTGATTGTGGTACAAGTGCCAAGCGAAACTAATAACCGTACTGGTTAAGTGTTAAACGTGTAGAATTTGTAAAGATAAAAACAAAGAACATAAGCTAAAACAGAATGAAAATTATAGCCCTGCGAAAAAAGATCTTTTCAACTTTTGAAAATGCTTAGCTGTTCACTTATACAGACTCCCCACAGCGAAACGTTAAGTTATCTAATGTCCGTTTCAGTGGAAAAATCTTTCCGGGCCCGGACCTATTTTTTAAAATCGGAACCTATAGAATGGTGGTGTAGTTTTTATCCATTAACCCTTCAAGCCCTAATATCAAAATTCAAATTCTCATTTCTTGTCCCTATACATTTCCTATAGAGGTAGTGAGGAGAAATTGTTTGGATATCGAGAGAATTCATCTTGTGTGATCATCACGGTCCTTAATTCTCATGACCCTTTTTGATTGATAAGGCATTGATATCACAAGGAGAAATTTGATGGTGATCACTCTTAGGGCTTGGGGTTAAATCAGCCTGACTTGTTTCGTCAACCAGAATTTTACTGCTTAGCTTTCAAAAATTTGAATCTTTAATGTAAACATTGCGCATATGAAATAGCTTTCCGGACCCGAAAGGGTATTGGGGCTTTCAAAAAACGGGCCCCAGATTCTGGTATCCCGGCTAACTGGGCCGATATTTTTCCATGTAATCGTATTCGGTCCAGCAGAGTATTTTGCTTCAGAGCAAGTCTGCTCGCCTGTAAATTCTCATTTTTGTTTCAACATGACATAAAGGGGAATTAATACGGTCAAAATCGTGGAACTTGTCACGCAACAACGTTGCGTTACAGGTTGCAGCCCTGATGTTGCACGTATATACCATTTTACTACATGAAAATTTGTTGCAGGCGCAGGTGGTAATACGCGCAACAAAGAAACTCAAATTGCAATGCAAGTTGCGCGAAAAATTGCACGAAAGTGTTGACCTTATTACTTTGCCTTAAAGAGGTACGCAAGACTATGTAGATCTATATACGCAAGAAAAACAAGTGAACCAAAATGCTCATCGTGCATCTTCATCTACATGATTTACTGGCGAAATCCTAATGGACATACAGCAAGTACATACATGCCAAAACGATCATCATTTATTTAAAACATTACACGCTTTGCCGTCATTTTCAAGACAGCAGCCTGCTTGCCAAGCTAGCCCAGGCTAATAATCGCCCCTCGTTGTGTGGATGAAATCCTACAGTGTGACTATTCCAATAAAAGCTATCGAGCTTTTCTATTCGGCAGCAATTATGCTGTACAAAATGGCTCTAACTGTTGTGTTGATCATTCATATGGAAGCTATATTGAGTAGTACTTTCCTGTTGTGCTGTTTATTATGCTGTACAAAGTGGTTCTATTTTTTTGTGTCTGTGGATGAAATCCTAAAGTGTGACCATTGAAATAAAAGCTATTGAGCAGTTCTTTGTGGTACCGTTTTTTATGCTGTACAAGGCGGTTATAACGGAGTCTGTGGATTTTGTACTGAAGGTGGCTGTAACTGTTTGTTTTTCACCAATTTACAGAACAAAGTTTAGGATTTTCCGCTTTATTTTGGCTCCTCTTGTGAGCAAAAACGTTACATTTAAAAGGCAGAGAGAACTGCTGTTAAACAACACAATGAAAACTTTAGTTGAGTGAAGTCATAACTAAAATTGACGGCTGCTAAAAGACCATCTTTCGTACGGCATTAATTTTTTTACGGAAGATAAAGATTTTTTTGAGGATCGAATTTTGCGATTTAGAGAAACGGACTTTATCTGAATGAAATTATTTAGCGATTCGTACCAAGTAAAATACAACTGTGAACTTTGACAATTTAAAGCAGCCGCATAGAGGACTCGCACTTAACAGGAATCAGGACAAACATACCGCCAAATAATGTTTTACTATTTGTAAATTGAAAAGTTACGATATTAAGAAGAAGAATTTACTTATCAAATTTGAGGAATATAGCTGCATGTGTTAAAAAGCGCCCAATTAATCAATAAAATCCATTCGAAGTCCAAGAAAAAATTTACAGACAAATGATGGCAAACACACAAAAAAAAAAACAATTGCACGCTTTCTAAAACAGCTACACCCCCCAAATTTGGTGAGTAAAATCTTCTTCCTTGTATCGTAAGTTTATAATTCACAAAATATTAGAAAATTCAAATTTTACCTAAATTGGTTGATACTGGATTCTCATGCAAACATTGTTTTTGGCGACATGTTTGTCCTGATAGACATTTTCGGAATAGAATCCGCCATTGAAATACAGTGTAAGGGAAACAAACGGAACTCGACGTCAAATAATTTTCGTCAAATTAGATATCTGAGAAATTTATGAATGGGTAACTTACGCTACCAGATAACAGATTTTTGTGTTCAAATTTGAGATATGTACCAAGGCTACGAAGCGTGCAATCCCGTTTTTGCTTTTCCAACCATCTGTCTATAAAAACTTCCCGTGGTCCTTACCAAGTTTTACAGATATTTTTATGAAAAAACTAAAACGCTATTGCACACCTTTTAGGTCAGATACATCTCTCAAATTTTACAAGAAAAATATTTTTCTTAAGCCTGGTTTTCATATGATCGCAACGATCGCAACGATTGCAGCGATCGTTACGATCGACGATCGCTGCGATTCTTGCGATCCTTGCGATCGCTGAGACCTCAGGTTTCCATATGATCGCAGCGATCGCAAGGAAACGTCGAGTAGGCCTGGATCCGATAAACTTTAAGTGCATTATGGGATACAAGGCTTTGGGTGCAATGCTTTTTGGGACATTTTAATTTGGATCGCAAGGATCGCAAGAGTGGTTTCCATATAAAAACCTCTCGATCGCAATGATCGCAAGGATCGCAGAGATAGAAATTTTTCTATCTCTGCGATCTCAATCACAAGGATCGTAACGATCGCAAGAATCGCAACGTTTTGGTTTCCACATGATCGCAAGGGTCGGACAACACTTTTTTCTGCGATCGCTGCGATCGTTGCGATCGTTGCGATTATATGGAAACCAGGCTTTAGTACCTCAAGTTTACCATTAATCAAATTTTCAGATATCAAATTTGACGGAAAATATTTGACATCGAATTCCGATACAATACAATGACTGTTCGTGACCTTTTAGTCCCATTTTTTAAAATGGCAGATTTTAATGGTCCATTACCCAACAAGAATGAAGTCCTCTTTTACAAATGAAAATTACAGCAACGTGTATGGCATTAAAAAGGTAAAACATTAGTTTTAACGTTTTCAGTCTTCACAATAATGCTGAGCGTTGAGTCTCAGTGGTTCCGAAATAGACACGCAATTGTGGACACCTCTCGTTGTATAGTTTTGCATTGCATTTCTCAGTGGTGGAGGACATTTTTATGAAAAAAAAAAATGTTTTTTTAGCGCTTCGTGGAAAAAAATGGCGGAAAAAATTAGAACCTACACAAATTAATGCCATATGGTATTTGCTAATGTTTGAGTATATATCGCGCGAATTAATGCTAATTTACTTAGTCACGCTTCACGAAAATAATGCTTGCAAATTACCCACGCAAGGGCGCCAAAAAGGCATTTGATCATTGTAAGCTGCGTTTTTTGCGAGAATCCAAAATCGGATTTGTGATCTCAGATCAAACGGATTCTTCATTTTACGTGAAAAACCGTTGGTATGCAAATGAACCTACTTTGACCTGGTTTTGTTTCTCTCTCTCTCTCTCTCTCTCTCTCTCTCTCTCTCTCTCTCTCTCTCTCTCTCTCTCTCTCTCTCTCTCTTTAGATTCATGAGTGCGTATTTGCTACGCTTTCTCATTGTTAATTTTATTAATATTCTTATGTGAAATGTGCATGTCTTGACATTTACAAACGTTAAATATTTTGTCAATAATGACATTTTTCATTAAAGTTATTAACACACAAGTAATTTCAATGAGATATTTCGCTCATAACACCACCAACGTAGCAAATACTCAATCTTTGGTACACCATGCAAAAAATAAGCAAAAATTAAAAAAGAAAACGGAATTGAAAGGTCCTCTAAATGATGTTAGTTGCTACAAAACACCCCTGGAATCGATAAAAATTTTCATTTCCACCAGAGGTTGATTTTAAAACAAAATCGTCTTAAAGGGTACGTTTCCAACACCACCTAACATCGCCAAATTTTTTAGACAAGTCTAGAAACCATTTGCTTTCTAAAACCGTTTCTTTGTACATTAAACATGTTGTTTCTTCACGAAAGTACCGCGCTTAGTAAAAACAACAGCTTAAACCAGTTTTTTCATTTATATGTTGCATTTTAGAGTTTTTATTCCAAAAAGTCATTTCGTAGCAAAAACCCATTTTACGTAGCAAATACCCATTTTTTCCTTTTTGCTCAGTAATTGTATTATTTGGCCAAGTAAAAGGTCGTGAAGCACCCAACTGTGTATTTCTTTGATGCTATGCGTGTGCCAAACAATAATATAGGACGCCTCTCTGGTGAAGAAAGCGTTAACACGCAATTTTGAAGGGATTATTAAATCTGTCTAAACTCCTGATATATTGCTCCAATAGAAGCAATGGAGCGGGATTTTTGTTATGTTTATGTTCGCTAAATCGTGGGAGCATCTTAGTTTGATATATATAATAAAGCCAATGCAATTATAGGTCCCTCTTTGTGAACCATAGCTAGTTTCCTAGGGTAGAGACTTGACTATGAGTACTTTAGATGTCTTAGATGGAGAGGAAATTCCTCTCTTAATATTAATTTAAACTGCTTAACATTTAACTTAATTTTTACCTAATTAAAGCTGAAATGTGGTTAATTTAATAAAAGCTATTTTATATTGTTGTTGACATGGAACACAGAGAGTATATTTTCCTTGGGGCTTCAGGTGAAAACAACTGAGAAGGACTGGTAACAAGCTCAAGCTGAACATAGACTTATTTAAGATTTATTTATTCCCCTCCCCCTCTTTCGTATACATTTAGCCTGGCCATCGGTTCAGCTAGAAAACCAGGCGGGTCTCCAAAATCATTTAACATAGACCCAGCTTTTTGCGCATTCAAACAAATCCAAGGCCTAAACTTCAGATACTTTTTATAAGTACTCTTTTCCCTTAACAAAGCGCTTTTGAGGCTAGTGGCGGTTGCTATGGAATAAACTGGCGCAGTTACTATACTCATGCAAGGAAAATTTGTATTAATTTATGACAACAAGAACAACAACAATCTTTATTTGGCTCGCAACATAAATTACAAAAGTGATGTTAAATACATTATAAGTTATAAAAAGCGGGAAAAAGAAATAGACTTTTTGTTTGAGCCTAAGGTTAAGGGAAGCAGCAAGGGAGAGGAATTGGAGCTAGTAAATTATGCTTAAATGGAAAGATAACTAATGAGTTATAAATATGAAGAGCGTTTGTATTCAAGTTTCTTTTAACGTTGGTCCGATAACGTCTCCAATGTTTAAGCCTATCGCCATCACCTACTAAACTTTCTAAACTATCCGTGTAGTTCTGGTAGTTCTGTAGTTCTCGTAGCTATTGTAGTTCTCTAGCTATTGTAGTTCTGTAGTTCTCGTAGTTTGCGTAGTTGTCGTAGTCCTGTAGTTTTGTAATTCTCGTAGTTCTGCAGTTCTCATAGTTCTCGTGGTTCTGGTAGTTCAGTAGTTCCTGTAGTTCTCGTAGTTCTGGTACTTCTGTAGTTCTGGTATAGTTCTGTAGTTCTCGCTGTAGTTCTCGTAGTTCTCGTAGTTGTGTAATTCCCGTAGTTCGCATAGTTCTCGTAGTTTTGAATTGTCGTAGTTCTGTAGTTCGCAGTTCTCATAGTTACGTAGTTCTGGTAGTTCAGTAGTTCTAGTAGTTATGTAGTTCGGTAGTTCTGTAGTTCTGTAGTTCTCGTAGTTCTGTACTTCTGGTAGCTCTGATAGTTCTGTAGTTCTTGTAGTTCTTGTAGCTCTGTAGTTCTGTAGTTCTCGTAGTTCTGTAGTTCTGTAGTTCTCGTAGTACTGTAGTTCTGTAGTTCTCGTAGTTCTCTAGTTCCGGTAGTTCCTGTAATTATGTAGTTCTGTAGTTCTCCTAGTTCTCCTTGTTCTGTAGTTCTGGTAGTTCTGTAGTTCTGGTAGTTCTTGTAGTACTGTAGTTCTGTAGTTCTCAGTCGTAGTTCTGGTAGTTCTCGTAGTTCTGTAGTTCTGGTAGTTCCTGTAGTCCTGTAGTCCTGTAGTCCTGTAGTTCCTGTACATCTGGTATTTCTGTAGTTATCGTAGTTCTATAGATCTGATAGTTCTGTAGCGTAGTTCCTGCAGTTCTTGTAGTTCTGTAGTTCTGGTAGTTCCTATAATTATGTAGTTCTATAGTGCTCGTATTTCTGTAGTTCTAGTAGTTCTGGCAGTTCTGGTAGTTCCAGTAGTACTGTCGTTCTGTAATTCTCGTAGTTCTGCAGTTCTGGTAGTTCCTGTAGTTCTGGTAGTTCTCGTAGTACTGTAGTTCTGTAGTTACCGTTGTTCTGTAGTTCTGGTAGTTCCTGTAGTTATGTAGTTATGTAGTTCTGTAGTTATGTAGTTCTGGTAGTTCGTAGTACTGTATTTCTGTAGTTCTCATAGTTCTGTAGTTGTGGTAGTTCCTGTAGTTATGTAGTTCTGGTAGTTCTGTAGTTCTTGTAGTTCTGTAGTTCCCGTAAGTCTCGTAGTTCTGTAGTTCTGTTAGTTCTGTAGTTCTCGTAGTTCTGTAGTTCTCGTAGTTCTGTAGTTCTCGTAGTTCTGTAGTTCTCGTAGTTCTGTAGTTCTCGTAGTTCTGTAGTTCTCGTATAGTTCTGTAGTTCTGTAGTTCTCGTAGTTCTCGTAGTTCTCGTAGTTCCCGTAGTTCTGTTGTTCTCGTAGTTCTGTAGCTCTCATACCTCTGTAGCTCTCGTAGTTCTGTAGCTCTCGTAGTTCTGTAGTTCACGTAGTTCTCGTAGTTCTTGTAGTTCTTGTAGTTCTGTAGTTCTCGTAGTTCTGTAGTTCTCGTAGTTCTGTAGTTCACGTAGTTTTGGTAGTTCAGTAGTTCTCCTAGTTCTGTAGTTCTCGTAGTTCAGTAGTTCTCGTAGTTTTGTAGCTCTATAGTTCTGTAGTTCTGTAGTTCTGTAGCTCTGTAGTTCTGTAGTTCTGTAGCTCTGTAGTTCAGTAGTTCTCGTAGTTCTGTAGTTCTCGTAGTTCAGTAGTTCTCGTAGTTCTGGCGAACTCTGTAGTTCTCGTTGTTCTGGTGAACTCTGTAGTTCTCGTAGTTCTCGTAGTTCTATAGTTCTGTAGTTCTCATAGTTCTGTAGTTCTAGTAGGTCTCGTAGTTCTGGTAGCTCTGATAGTTCTGTAGTTCTCGTAGTTCTGTAGTTCTTGTAGTTCTTGTAGCTCTGTAGTTCTTTAGTTCTGTAGTTCTCGTAGTTCTGTAGTTATGTATTTCTCATAGTTCTCTAGTTAGGTAGTTCTGTAGTTCCTGTGAGCTACGAGAACTACAGAACTACAATCTGCGAGAGGTGCAGAACTGCGAGAACTACAGAACTACAACAACTACAGAACTACAACTACTACACAGAACTACGAGAACTACAGGAACTACAGGACTATCAGAACTACAGAACTGTGAGAACTACAGAACTACAAGAACTACCAGAACTACAGGAACAACCACAACTACAAAACTACGAGAACTACAGAACTACAGTACTACGAGAACTACATAACTACAGGAACTACCAGAACTACAGAACAACGGTAACTACATACAGAACTACAGTACTACAAGAGCTACCAGAACTACAAGAACTATACATAACAACAGGAACTACCAGAACTGCAGAACCACGAAAGCTATAGAACTACAGTACTACCAGAACTATCAGAACTACAGAACTACGAAAACTACAGAACTACTAGAACTACAGAACTGCCAGAACTACGAGAAATACAGAACTACGAGAACTACAGAACTCCTGGAACTACAGTACTATCAGTACTATCAGAACTACAGAACTACCAGAACTACAGAACTACAGAACTACAGAACTACAGAACTACAGAACTACAGAACTACAGGAACTACCAGAACTACGTGAACTACAGTACTACGAGAACTACCAGAACTACATAACTACAGGAACTACCACAACTACAGAACAACGAGAACTACAGAACTAAAGTACTGCGAGAACTAACAGAACAACAGAACTATCAGAAATACAGAACTACATAACTACAGGAACTACCAGAACTACAGAACTACGACTGAGAACTGCATAACTACAGTACTACGAGAGCTACCAGAACTACCAGAACTACCAGAACTAAGAACTACGAGAACTACAGAACTACCGCAACTACGTAACTACGAGAACTACAGAACTACCAGAACTACGAGAACTACAGAATTACTGAACTACCAGAACTACGAGAACTATGAAGCTACAGAACTACGAGAACTAGGAGAACTTCAGAACTACATAATTACAGGAACTACGAGAACTACAGAATCACGAGAACTACAGCACTACGAGAACTACAGAACTACGAGAGCTACAGAACTACGAGAACTACAGAACTACGAGAACTACAGAACTACGAGAACTACGAGAACTACAGAACTACGAGAACTACAGAACTACGAGAACAACGAGAACTACACGGGACTACGAGAACTACAGAACTACCAGAACTACCAGAACTACATAACTACCAGAACTACACAGATAGTTTAGAAAGTTTAGTATGTGATGGCGATTGGCTTAAACGTTGGAGACGCTATATTCGTGACGGTTATCACGAACGTATTACCGATAAAAGCATGTTGAACAACAAGTCTTATAAAGACTGAAATACTTATTAAAGGGAACCTCGAGCTCCACTGTTATAACAAAATGAGTCAAAAGAATTCAATTTTAGGCCTTTAACATAATCAATAGTAGATGAGGACTATGCCTGTAATAGAAACCCAAACGATAAAATATCCCAAACATATAACTAATACAATGAACACTTAAAGTTTGTTAACAATATTCACATATTGTCATTTAGAAATGGTAGTGAGATTTAAAAGCTGGTACGAAAAATCTAATCAAATTGCTAATCTGGGGCCGTATTCACGAAATCCTACCTAAGATATATCTTAAGATATAACTTAAGAGAAAATTTAGGAGCTTCATAAGATATGTCCTATGTGCTATTCACGAACGATATTTCATGACCATCCTAAGGTAATCGTAACTTAGCAGTCTCCTAAGTTTAATAGTCGCGGGCAGTTATCGATTAGTAAAAGTAAACCAATCAGAGATAGTTTATATGGCGCGATCTTATGAATAATAAGTTATGAAAATTACATGAATGAATATTTTGTATTGTGTTAATTGTTGACAATACAATGACAATACAATAATCTTTATTTCATCTGGAATTTAAGATAGCAAAACTGGCTGATAAATATCTTCGTTTATGGTCAGTAGCGAAAGCAACAAACAAATCCATCATCATTTTAATAGGGTCTACTTCGATATTTCTTGTACAAGGGCTTATTTTCACGAAAAAAGGAAATATAACACTGCAATGAGAAAGAAATGTGGAACCGGTTAATGACACGAAGGCCTATATAAAACTAACCGTGTTGTTTGGCATTACTAGAAAATATATACTGTTTTCTTAGGAAAGCAATATAATGCTTTAAAATAGGAGCTCTTCGTGAATACCACTTAACTCCTAAGTTATATCTTAGGAGGCTCTTTGGACTTAGGATGCTTTCGTGAATACGGCCCCTGGTAAACGTTGTGATCGTAATTAAATTTCTTTAAAACTTTAATTGATCTGAACGTTCTATATAACGTGTTTGTTACTAAATTAGTGATCACTATAGTTTAAATATGAATACATGTCATGCTTTACTTACGAATGTTCGCCTTAAAGATACTTGGAACCAAAAGTTGCGGATAACATTTATAGTATCAAGGAATTCACAAGTTCAAGCGTAAATTAATGCAGTTAAAGTTCGTCCATATATGCCAGCAAGTGAAAGGTGTCCTTAATCCTATAGTACCAACCAAAAATAACCTCATATCTAAATGCGATTTTTTGCTCTTCAGCCGAGCGTGAAGAACTCTTGCAAAACGTCGTAAAAACGTCAAAAATGTAAGAAATATTATTAAGGCACCAATTTCGATTTACCTTTTGGACGGGTTGCAGTGTATCATTAAACGAGGTACTGTGTTTGTTTCTGATTCAAGATGACTGATAACATGGTTTCGTGGTTTGCTTTAATCACTGGGAAACGTTTCACATAATTCGTAAAAGATCAGGTAACAGAAAACGTACATTAAATAAAACTCGTCTAGTTAAGTTTCCAATGCGCGCCTAGTTCAGTTTCCAGTGCGCGCCTAGTTAAGTTTTCAATGCGCGCCTAGCTTAGTTTTCAATACGCGCCTAGTACAGTTTCCAATGCAAGTCTAGTTCAGTCTCCAATACGCGCCTAGTTCAGGATGCTTGAATGCGCTTGTTCTTGCGATCGTTACGTTGTCCCTTACGCAGAACTCTTTTGCTTGGGCTTATGCATGCGCTTGTACTTGACCAGTCTTTATAGTCACTTCATACGAACAAAACTTAGTCCAGTACATGAAGGTATTTTGTAACATATGAATCAGGGACATAGTTATGACAATTTTTACCCTTTTTAAATAAACTTGTCCGAAACAAAGGAATAATTACTCTTTGCGAACATCGCAGTGCCAATTTTTTGTGTTTTCTTTTGATAGTGTTTGTTTGGAAGCCTGAATAAATTGCACCTCATCGTATTAAATGTTTCACATAACAACTGAACCATCAGATTTTACTAGTAAATGCACGTTTCTGCACCCTTATTTGTTTGTCACGGCAAAACATACGTTCACTGTAAAGAACGTTAAGTACGCATTTCCGTGCTTTGCTGTCGAAAATTGTAAGGTTTCGAATTTTTTTTTCGATTCTTTTTTTAGGTTTGTCTTCCGCCGTTCGCAACGAAGTTTGTTGTAAACGTGGTTCAAAATTATTGTAAGGCAAAAATGTTGACTTTCTATGGACTCAGTTTAGAGCACTGAACTGTCTAAGACCAGGCAGTTTGCGAGTATTGGCCGCGTTTTTTTTGCATTTAATCTGATCGGGCGTGCATGTTATCGCCAGGATTTAGCGACTTAATAGGTTGCCTTGCATCACTATTTATTTTTACTTTCTAAACGGATTTTTTTTTGCAAAGGTTGTCAAATAATAATGTAATAAATGCCAAGCAATTGTAATACATCGCGTTCACCGGAATACATGAGTTTATAACAGCTCCTCAGTATACAATGTATAGAAACAGGCACACAGTCACAACGAAAAGAAAAAAAAACATCGTAAATAGGTAAAAATGCTATGAAACGATGTGGCTGTCTGTATGTTGGTTATTCAGAGACTTTGTATTAGGCAACATTCGCATTGGGTATTTGCTACGGTAGCAAATACCCATTCGAGGGTAGCAAATACTCAGTGGGTATTTGCTACGGTAGCAAATACCCATTTATGGTAGCAAATACCCACTAGTGGGTATTTGCTACGGTAGCAAATACCCACTGAGTATTTGCTACCGTAGCAAATACGCATTGTTCGTAGCAAATACCCACTTGAATCGGACTCTCTCTCTCTCTCTCTCTCTCTCTCTCTCTCTCTCTCTCTCTCTCTCTCTCTCTCTCTCTCTCTGCTTCAACATATAACTTTCAATTAAAATATATGTAATAAAACCTTACCTGACATGACCATGATATGAAATCGTGAAAGAAACAAAACAGCGAACGGAGCGAGTAAAGTTTCACGGAAGATCGCTTGTCAGATGATTTTTTTTAATCAATTCTAAAAACTAGTGACTCCTAATGGCAGGTATAGTGCTGCGAGCAGATGGTATAGTTATAAAGCATCATATTTTTTAATTGCCCGAAAAAATATTGGGAGGTATTCGATAGTAATGTCCAAAATTGATTGTAGTAAAGAGGAAGGAATGTGTTTATTAGTAGATATAGTAAGTCTTCGGTGTCTTTTGATTTAGGTATTAGGAGTCAAAATATGTAGGCCAAATAAACTAACGCGTACAAGAAGAAGAACAATGACAACAAAGCTAAGCGTGCATAAATTTCTTTTAATGTATTTGTTTGCGGTCGTTTGGCACATTGGCCACCGAGCTCATTATGTCGCTCCTTTCGCAATCGCATATTTGACTGATGAATTTCACCGGAGTATGGATTCAACGGATTCATGATCCGTTTTGGATTTTATTAAAAATAAAAGCAAAATCATATCATTTTTGGATTCAACAATCCGGTTTTGGATTTTCCCCCCAAAACGTAGCCTTAATTGTCAGACCCCGGTTAGTAACTAATCTTCGTAATAACACGCTTAGACTTTTTTGACACCTGAGTTTAATTAACTTAAATAAGTTATCATAAATTAAACATCAGCGTCCTTCCATTAAAATCACAAACTAAAACAAATTACCTGTTTATAAATGACAATGAATAAGTTTTGTCTGGATAAAAAACACGCGAGCGCCATCGCTTCTTTGTGCTCTTAAGAGGTGGTTAAATATTTATATTTAAATTTTCCAATTTGCTGTTAATGTACTTTGGAAACCTTAGCTGGCAAGTAAAATAAACGTCTCCGATACTCAGAGGCATCCAACTCAAGGGAAAAATAAAAACACTCTATTCAGTACAGTAACAAATAACCCCCCTCTCCCAACCGCTTTCCATACGAGTAAAACATATCTCACGGTTTTGCTACTCAATCCCTTCGCCGAAAACTTCCGAAAAGCTTCGAAATTCATTTGAGGATTTTCGAAGGCTATTCATAGAGGGTTAACTCTCAAAGATATCCAAACTCCTCGGAAGATGTTACAACAATTACCGAAGGTTTCTCGAAGATTTACGCAGAATGCCGATTGACATCCGAAGTTTACCGAAGCTCAAAACGATTTCCGAAGCTAACCTGCACATTTTGAAAGTTAATCGAAAGTGTTTGCGATTATTTATAATGATATAAATCATCCTTTTTCATTTATTTCAAAGCTTTGAAATTAAGGAAAAATACACAATACGTATATATCTCACGATAGACGGTTTATTGCGTGGTATCTTCGATATTTTTAGTTGTCTCTTGTGTTTTGAGTTCACCGCCATGCAGGCTCGCAAGAATACAGCACATCTTGCATAATTCTCCCTGGCTGATACTATCCAAATGACCATCCGAATGAAAACTATTGAGCAGCATATCCCTGTGGCAATGTCAATGCTGTAAGGTGGATCTATCTTTTGAGTCTGTGGATGAAATCCTAAAGTGTGACCATTCAGATAAAAGCTACTGAGCGGTACTTTCCTGTGGTACTGCCTTATTATACTGTATAAGGTGGTTCTATCTTTTGAGTCTGCGGATGAAATCCTAAATTGTAACCATCCAAATGAAAGCTATCGAGAAGTACTTCCTGTGGTATTGTTTATTATGCTGTACAAGGTGGTTCTAACTTTTGAGGCTGGTGGGAAAAAGTAATATTAAAATATTCAAAGAAATATATGACAGCAGTAAGAAACCTATATCGTTTGATTTTGGAGTCTTCAGAAAGATTTAAGGTTCACCCGGCCTTACATACATTGGATATTTCACAATTTAGACTTTAAGTATTTTGTTCCTGTGTGAAATTAGATATGCATTTTTCCCAGACAGCTACAATTATAATAAATGTCTCATGTCCCACGCGAATAGGACTATTGAGTACTGCTGCTTTGTTTACTTTTTAGTTAACAGATAATCGCAAAGAAGGCTCCTCACAACTGTTTAGCCCACACAAACTGTTTTGAACTAAAAATATATGGTCCTCTTCATTACTTCCCGATTGTATCTACTCGGGAAATAAAAAAACTGTTTTATCTAACTTAAGAAAAAAATTGAAAAATAAAATAACAAAAAAATCGACACCGCTTGTAAAAATATTCATCGCAAGATATGCCTATTATTTCAAACGATTCTTTAATTCAGCATTTTCGAAAATTTCTTATGTCGTGAGCAACGTAACTTATACTGGTTTTCTGAAGTATTAGCAACGAAAGAGCAACAAACCTCGCTTCGACGCTCAACAAAAAAGTTGATAAACCATGACAAAAAGAAGATATTAAAGAGAATGAATCTAAGAATTCGACGCTTTACAAAAATTGTATTGTTTTCCAACAAATTTTGTCCTCTTCTGTTCTCATAGGCAATGGAGGCACTAAACAACATTGTCATCGAATTTCATTCGGCTAAAAACAAGGCTGAAAGTTTGACTAGGGAGACGTCACCCAGCCTGCAGATACTTTAAAACTGAAGAAAATTTTAGCGAGCAAAAATTAATGTATCGATTGGTCAAAAAAGATCGCTAAATTCACTTAACGATTAGGTGTCGCAAAAAGAAAGGTTTTAATGTTATGTAAAAATAATGAAGAACTTTCATGCCTGTTTCGCAATAAAAGCTTGAATATGATGATGCTAGGCTTCCATGAGATATTGAATCATCTTAAGTTTTCAGCCAGCTGCAACCAGCTTTTGTTCGGAAAAGCTTTACCGCTTACAATGGGTCTCTTAAGATTGCCATTCATTTAAAAGACTTTTTCCTATTAATTAAACCGTGTTTAACTGATTATTAAAATACAGCTTTCTTTAAATTACCTTGCAGCAAAAAAAAAAAATATATAAAGCGCGCATGGTGTGAAGTTTATGCCATTCGCAAAACTGACATTAAACGAGAGTGAATTTCATCTCGCGGGATTATTGATCGCCGATGCGCAATTGTTCACTTCTCAAGAGCTTTCTTAGCGAAAATACGGTAAGGCATTGATGGGCAAAGACTAAAGAGCTTTTTGATAGAAAAAAATTGCTTACTGAAAATCATGTTTTGTTTCCTCTATATTTTGTGGTCTTTTTGATGACTGACTGCACAAAATAAAAAAACTTTTTCTCGAAAAACTACGCTAGGGGTTAGGGCTCCACAATTAACATAAAGCTTTATTAATATATCCGGTATTTTCTATTTGGGAATTGAAATCTGATTTAAATTTCTACGTGTATTTAACCAAAAACTATCCTTTAGATCGCATAGAAAACATGCGAATAAATATAAAATAAATAGTTGAAGAAATCGCAAGAGTATATAGAACAAACCGATCAGAAAAATTTAAATCATAAATTCACATTATTGTATGTAAAGTCAATGATCCCAACTTTATTTTTTCTGAACTCAAGGTAAAGATGACGAGTCACAAAGGGCTTAGACGAGATTCTAACGGAGGACATTCTACTAAGAAGGTATGTCTGTATTGGCTTAGATAGCTTTCCTATTTCATAACTTTTTACATTGTTAGACCCTTTTTTAATATAATTGCCTTTTTCTGTCAAGCTTTCTATTTCATCGGATATCATTTTGTATATACAATATTATCATAATTAATCATATAGGGGCATGGGGATATTATTAAAATGGTTATTTTGTAGTTAGTTTTTATGATTTAGGGGAGGGCCATAGGTTTGTCAGTTTTTAACTGTAAAGCGTCACCCTCGTAAAAAATAGTTATTTATTTCTTTATTGTTATATGACACTATTGAATAGCCAAATACATGCGCACATATTGGTGACTGTCGTTATGTGAAAATAATGCTGTATGCTGCATTTCTAACTATGGTTCTTTGCAAGCCATTTAAAGGGGAATTGTCACATTGTACATTTTTGTTACTTGCTAACAAAATAATGTTAAAACACCAGGGGCCGTATTCACGAAAGCATCCTAAGTCCAAAGAGCCTCCTAAGATATAACTTAGGAGATAACTGGTATTCACGAAGACCTCCTATTTTAAGACATGTCTTATTTTTTCTTCTAAACTTAGGACCTCCTAAATTTTGAAGACATGTCTTAACTGGTATTCACGAAGACCTCCTAACTTAAGATATGTCTTAATTTTTCTCCTAAACTTAGGAGGTCAAAATTGACCTCCTAACTTATTAAAACATGTCTTGACGGAGGCTAAATTCGATTGTTAACGAGTTTTACGTCGATTTTCAGCGTGATTATTGTGTATCACAATAGTTCCCGATTAGATAAACATTTTAAAGCATTATATTGCTAGGAAAAATTAACTATTTCTAGTGATGTCAAACAACACGGTTAGTTTTATATAAGCCTTCGTGTTAACGGGTTCCACATTTCTTTCTCTTTGCAGAGTTATATTTCCGTTTTTCGTGAAAATAAGCCCTTGTACAAGAAATATCGAAGACCCTATTAAAATGATGATGGATTTGTTTGTTGCTTTCGCTACTGACCATGAACGAAGATATCACACGGTTTTGCTATCTTAAATTCGAGATGAAATAAAGATTATTGTATCGTCATTGTGATTACAACAACAATTTACACAATACGAAATATTCATTCATGTAATTTTCATAACTTATTATTCATAAGATCGCGCCATATAAACTGTCTCTGATTGGTTTACTTTTACTAATCGATAACTACCCACGACCATTAAACTTAGGAGACTGCTAAGTTACGCTTACCTTAGGATGGTCATAAGATATCGTTCGTGAATATCACTTAGGACATATCTTAGGAAGCTCCTAAATTTTCTCTTAAGATGTATCTTAAGATATATCTTAGGTAGGATTTCGTGAATACGGCCCCAGGAGAATTAAATCAACAATTCTTGAAAATGGAACAAATAATGATCTGTTTTAGTCCATTGTGGCAACCTGAAAATAAAAAGGCAAACTTTTTTCAAGTTTTGTACTTCATTCAGACAGAGTTCATCTATGACTTTTGAGTCTGTTAACAAAATCCTATGGTGTGACCATTCAAATGAAACCTCTTCAGCAGTACTTTTGCATGGTACCATTTGTTCTAACTTTTGAGTCTGTAGACGAAATCCTATGGTGTGACCATTCAAATGAAACCTCTTCGGCAGTACTTTTGCATGGTACCATTTGTTTTTCAATATGTTTTAAAATACAAATTAAGGATTTTTCTTGAATTTTGAGATTCAGCACTATTGGTAGTTAAAGGTATAATCCTTGGAGACGTGCGGGCGTAGGAAACATTTTTTGATCACAGAAAAAGTTCTGTCAACATTTCCCACCTCCTCGTACATTCCCAAACTTTAAATATTGATTCCTGTTGTAGTTTTATCTACACTGTAGTTTTATATATCAATTTAACGTACGATCCTCCCACTCTTCAAATTAAGGTTTTATTACATTTAAAGGAAAGACACACCGGAGATTAAAGACACACTGTAACAGAAACTTCGAACGACAATGCATTTTTATTGTGTATTTAAAGTAAGTTTTCAGCGGAGCATAAATCATAAGCCCACACAAAGGCTGTTATATCGCGCACTAAAATGGCAATCGGTATACTAATAGACTTCATTTAGGGACATCCAACGAAGAATGTTTAGGAAAACGCTTGAAATGGCGCACGTTTTTCGTATAATTTTCAGCGCCTGAAAGGAAACTATGCGAAAGCTAACACAGTTTGAGATTTTTGGTTATTGCAGATGAATATTTCAGCGGCAGAAAAAGTGTAGGGTAAGAAACTTTATCCTCCGAATTTACTAGCTGTGCATATTTTGCTTCTTTCCTCAGACAAGTATATATATGGATTCTACCACAAAACTACAAGTTTTCAACAACAGAATCTTCTAAAACTGGTCGAAATGAAACATGAAATGCACCCTTGAAGAATTAACAATGATTTTTATCAAACTCAAGATAATTGTTGAGGTTTGACGTGGACATTTTACGTAGTAGTGATCGGTCACGGTGAAATCTAAATTGGCAGTGATCTGGCACCATCATTTTTAACTGACATAAGGGTTTCGAATTAATTACAATTCTCCTTTTTTATCTTTTAGTTTTTCGACATAGATGTTTAAAAAACATGTTTAAAACTATCTGACAAACCTTCATATTTTAACGTTGTTTATTGTAACGAGTATCAAGAAGGCACAGACAGAAAACCATTTATCGACTTAAAATGAACCACTCATAAACAGATGTTCAGATACATTTATTGTCTTAGACCGTGGTCTAAATTAGACTGTGTTAAAATAACGCATCCAAAGTTTTTGAGCCTTGTCTTGTTACATCAGTTCTTCCAAGAATTGACACATTAAAATGCGTCTGTCGCCTTAATTGCGTCATCTGAACATTGTCAAAGTTGCTCTGAATCCTTGCGACGAAGAGACACATTAAAAACTGACGTCAATCTGTTAAAAGTTCCGCTGTCTCGCAGACAAGGAAGACTGTTTTCGATAATTATTTGGCTGCTGATTTTAATAAGTTATCGACAGTAAAAAGCTTGTATGTGAAAGAAAACGTCGATATTAAACTGTTGAAAATAAAGTTGTCGACAACAAAGTAGCTTTCCGTGAGAAATCATGAAATAATATATGAGTTTCAACGCCAAAGTTTGACAATTTTTACTCGTTAGCAAATAGCTGTCGAGAACTGATAATATTGTCTATAGAAAAAACTTTCGACTCCTTTAACTGTCGGAGGTACAAGAGGGTTTGGGGGGGAGGGGGGGGGGGGGGGTTGGATGCCACCTCACTTAAGGTTTTTCTCCGATTTTTTGTTAGCACATGTCTTCAGTAGCTGTTCGTTTGTCTTTTAGACACATTTTAGTAAAGTTTGACGGCTATCGGTTGCTATGGTAACGAGATATGGCGTCATAAGTAGCATGAGGTCAATCCATTTTTGAATAAAAATGCGTGTTTTTCACCTTTTTCGGTGAAAAAACGTATAAAACGCCACCAAAAGCAGAGAAATGGATACTTGTATCATATTTTATAACTCTAGCACAATTTATTTCGATTTTCACATTTTTCTGATAAAATTGAATTTTTTGTAAAATCCAAGACAGCGGCCATTTTGAATGACGTCACGGACCCTCAGCAGCGCCATAACCCATAATAATTACCTTATCTTGTAGAGCACATCACAGGCTATCTAGCAGAGAAACTAATAAAGCAAGGCTGACTGTACAACTGGGATTATAATATTCTTTCCAATATTTCGTCAGGCACGGCCCGACTTCTTCAGGGAATAAAATGACTTCAAGAAAAACGTTACAATATAAATCGCCAAGAAACAAAAGGATATAAGATTACAATGGAAAGACGTTACATTTCAAAAATATAGGATGAAACGTTACAATTCAAATTTAAAAGAAACAAAAGAATATAAGATAGCAAGATAAAACCAATGAAAGACGATATGTAAAATATATAAATGCAAAGTTTACATTTCTTTACGCTTGTTGATATCTTTGGGTTCAAGGGTTTGACCCCTTTCGATAAGATACGCTTCTCGAGCTTTGCGTATAGCGTCACGAGATGAATGTATGAGTTCTAAAGGAATAAGTTCTATGTCGGTAGGTAAATGGTCGTCGGAAAGAAAATGGTCTGAAACTGCAGTAGGTCTAGGGGAAGCGGTGGGTACTATGTACTGTTTGTTACAACGTCGGGCAGTTTACCATGTAAATGAGATTTTTGGAATTGCAGTCAATGTAGTCAGGGATGGGTCTGGTCTCACCAGTGGAGGAAAATGTGTAGTCGGTGAGACCGTCAGTGATGTAGTTGCAAGTAACACAATTATTACCGCAACTGAAGGATCCCTTCAGGAAGGTTGGTTTGTGTTAGGTAGCAGTGCGTAACGTGGATCTGACTAATATGTCGCTAAGGTTGACTAATATGTCGCTAAGGTTGACTAATATGTCGCTAAGGTTGTTAGTGCTAAGGTTGTCAGTGCTATCAGAGGTAAAATATTTCCGATATATTGTAACACCGAAAAATCCTAGGGGGGTTGCAACCAGCACCCCCCTATGAACCACGGTGGGGGTATAAGTTTGCGTGTACGTCCGAGGATTAACTGCTGTGTGGTATGCCCAGGATTATGGGAAATCGAACAAATAACGAAAACAACAAGTTTACGTTACTTTGAGAACATAAAAAACAAGCCTCCGTTAATATTATTTCAAAAACAACGAAACCAAAATAACAAGCTTGTTAACGAACGTGACAAATCAACAAAAAAGATAGGCTCGATTTCCGCCTCCCCCTCCGGTTCGGTTTTGCCTCTGAAAAACGGCTGATAATCGAGCCTACAAGGAAGAGGGCCTTACAAATTTTAAAAATATCTAAAATAACAAAATTAACCAACTTAGCAAATACACAGTGGAAAACTACAAATTTTACAAAAATATCAAAATCAACGAAAATGACAAGCTTGGTCACAAAAATAACGAACACAGAAAATGTGCAAAGGAAGGAGGCCTCACAAATTTAACAACAATAACAAACATAACAAGCTTGTTCACAAAAATAAGGAAAGTAGCAAATGTAGAGGAAAGGGAGTAAAAAGTACAAAACGAAAATAACGTAAATAGCAAGCTTGTTAACAAAGATAACGAACGCACCAAATGAGAAGGAAGGAGGGCTAACCCACACATTTTACAAAAATAACAAAAACAACGAAAATATATAACAAGCTTTTTAACATAAATAACGAACGCAGCAAATGTACAAGGAAATTCACAATCACAAATTTAACAAAAATAACGAAAACGACAAGTTTTTTAACAAAGATAGCGAAAGAAGAAAATGTAAAGGGACAGGGGCCAACAAATTTTACAAAAAAATACGAAAACAACAAGCTTGTTAACAAAGATAACAAAAGTAGCAGATGTAGAGAAAAGGGAGGCCACAAATTGAAAAAAAAAATGAAATTACGGAAATAACAAGCTTTTTCACAAATTTAAAAACAATGAACCCAGCATATCAATACGAAGGAAGGGGGCCTCATAAATATAACACAAAATAGCGAAAAATAACAAAAATAACGAACCAAGCAAATCAACAAGAAGGGGGTCGCACAAATTTTACACAAATAACGAAAGTAGCAAATGAGAAGGAAGGGATTCCTTGTGCCAATTTTCCGTGGAGCTTTATTGGAGAAACTGGAAGGTGTTAACAAACCAGGGAGAAAGAACATATTAGAAACACAAAAACCTATAAAAAAAAGGTTCAAACATTGCCACTCATGCATGGCTGAACGGCCATTCTATTGATTTTAACAACGCCCATGTAATCGACAAGGGAAATTTTCGCGTAATAAAAACACTGGAATCTTGGCATACCGCAATTACAAGCGAAGCAGACAATAACTCTAAACAATTACCTAGGCAATATTCAATTCCCCCAAAAGTATTTTTAATAACGGTGGAAGACAGCTTTCCGATCTTGGAAAGAAAATAAACAGCAATCTAAGCCCAGTGTTTACGAGCAAGGAAATCGCCGATGCCAGATCAAAGTGGCAGAAGCTAAACCTTCGTTCATAAATCAACAATGTGTTGTTTTTGAATTCAGATGTGATCTGTGCGATACAGATTATGTAGGTTATACACGCCGACACCTTTTTCAGCGCATTGAGGAACACAAGTACTCTCATTGGAAAACACTTGCGCGACCCCCACAATCAGAGGAATAAAGATCTTCAGGAACAATTCACCATTCTTAAGAATTGCCGTAGGAAGCTGGAATGCTTTATTTACGAAATGCTCTTTATCAAAAACAAGAAACCTAAACTGAACACTCAATCTGACTCAATCAAAGCAAAACTATTTACCTAATTAACACCCTCTGCATCCCACATTGTATTTCTTTTTAATCACATTCAACAAGACTTTCACACGCAATTTATTACTATAATGAACTCACAAGAACCTGAATTTAGTTACACGAATTTGAGAATGATGAGTGAGTCATCGAAACGTCATTCGTAACTACTAAGTAATTTTTATTCTTAAAAGTATTTTTATTGTTTTTATTGTATTTTTCTACTTCACACTTTTTACCGTATATATTTCCATCTTCGCGCTTTTTATTCATTATTTGTCAAAGATTGCAGACTGGCAATCGAAAGCTCGTAAATTTTAAACTTTTTAACCAGAGAACGTTTTTTTATTTGTTAAAAAATAACGAACCCAGCAAATTAACAAGGAAGGGGTGGGGCACAATTTTTAACAAAAATAGCGAAAACAACAGATATAACGAACGCAGCAATTTTACAGGGAAAAGGGCCCCACAAATTTAACAAAAATAACGGCTTGTTAACTCAAATAAGGAAAGTAGCAAATATTTTAGAACGAGTTTTATATCAAGGATATTTTGTTGCTATCTCGTATATCATATTTTTTGAACGAGAAATACAATTCAAGTCCTACTACGGCTAAAATTTTTTTTTGTTTTTAATTTTTTTACTTCAATTCATTCCGTGAGTTTATATTTACACAAATCGCTATAATTTAAAACGATATAAGCTTAGACAGCCTGGAAATAGCTGGCTGAAAACATACCGTCGAAATCCCGTCAGCCATTAATCAGTTTGGTTGATTGCAAAACACAAGCCTGCAATTATACTGAAAAGCGGTCTCACGTGTGAGTATTCGTGTATGTTTACAAAAACATCTTCGCTGTATAGCAGACCCGAGAACCACTAAATTAATAAACGGTGTTGTATATGCGAGATCAGCCTTTCCACACAACGAAGCAGCCATTATGATTTGTGTGTTGATTGGATGACGGAACAAATACAGCCAACAATATTGAGAACGCTTCATTTCGTCTTTTACTTGATCATATTTGTATGTCTGGCAAACCCTAGTGATATTAAATCTGGTGTCACTAACCTACCAAACGTCCGGGCCAATAACTTCCCATACTTAGCAAGTATTCAGTTTTTACCGGTCCTCTTAAAAAAATCAACGATCACTGTTAAGTTTCCTATAAGCTTTCTTTATCAAGCCAAATTTAAAAATGATATAACAGGATGCTCTTAAAAGCGTGTTTTCTCTTTGTCACAGCTGATAATATTGTACGTTACTGCTGCAACACGATTTGTCTTTTTAGCAGATTATATCTGAAGCAAGATTCGAATAAGCAATTCGCTCGTTGTTGTAGAACTTGTATATGGAACTGATAAACTAATGAAAATGAGTCTAAATGGTACTTTTCTACTATCGTACAAGTACAACACTAAATAGCTAGATTCTCGTAACAAAAGGCTTTAATAGATGGGACACAATCTTATCAGAAACATGAACTAAGTTAGCCAGACTTATTTAAAGATTGAATGAACGGTTTAACAAGTGCGTTGAAACGGCTCGTTGTTCATATTAAAAAGAACAGTGGTAAGAAATTTACTCCGATTGAAACAGCAAAGATAACGTTTGTATCACTTAGACTGAGTTTTTCGCATCATGGAGCTCTATTATTCGAAAGGAAAGATGAAGAAAAACTTTGGAAATGACGGCAAAAATCTTTAAACCGGAGGTTTATTGCAATTTGCATTCTTACAATACTCTAGATGTCACGTGAACAGTTGACGCGGCGCCAGGTTTCCCGCAGGCGGCCCTCCACTCCACCAGGCAAACTTATAGCTTTCGCTTTGTAACGGGACATTTTCGCATCTTTGAAACTTAATATCGAGTTTATCCTTTTTCGATTATAACCAGAATCCGTGCTTGCTAGCTTGGAAAAAATTCGTGAAACTGAGAAATAAGAACTTCTGAGTTTGTTTATATGAATTTAATCACACACACACACCCCACAATGTCGTCGACTGCAGATATGAAACCAACTTTTAACTTTATTAAAAACATCGACTTTCGTCAGACGTGAAAAGTTTTACCAAAGAAGAGTTAGCATGTGAGATTGTTATCTAAAAGAGGTTACGGAAATTTGAAAAGAGAATCTTAAAACTACAACACGTACATCCCAATAATTATATTTTCCACTTAAGGATATTGGCAAACTTGCTACCAATATAGAGCTTCCTGTAACTACAAGTTTTCTTCCCGTTTATAATCACCCACATTAAAATTTGCCCTATGCACAAATTGCCAAGGTTGCAAGGGGCAAGCAGTGAATTGCAAACCTGTTTCTGTACAAAGCTGTTATCCTTAAAGTTATGATTTTTTCGACAAGACAACAGGAAGAGTGGAGAATTCTAATTGCTTCCAATTATAACGTAATGCTTTAGTTAGTAATTTTTCGATAGAGTGACTTTTGACGGCGCTTACTTACTTGGTCTACGAATAAGAATAAATTAGAACTCTCTTCATACGCATTGTACTATAAATAGCGTACGGCAATTAACATATCATTGCCTTTGAGCTCACATTAAAGACAAAAGGATGAATGTAATATCGTCAACAGGTGAAAAATAATTATCGCTGTTTAGAAATTAAAGTAAGCGTGGCGCCTATTATCCCAAGGTTGATATATACCTGTGGGGACAGCTATCGACTTATCAACCTGATCGCAGACTGATATCAATTTGTGAGCGTCATTTCAACAACGACTCAACAAGAGGAAGTAATATTCTTGTTGAATTTGTCGGTTTTCATGCAACCACGCAAATTTTTTTATTAATCATTTTGGGGATAAAACATTCGGCGTCGAAGACCCTAGATCTGAAAGCAATGAAACCGACAATGCCAATATCATCGTACATTTGTTATAAAGCAGGTAATCGAATTTTCTTTGACATGTCAGCTAAGAACGTTTATTTTGAACACAAAAGACGGTCTGTGTTGGATGGAAGATATTGTTTTTGCGTTTTTGTTAAAATGTTAAGCATCGAGAGTGCAAAGAAGAATTTGACAAGCAGTTTAAAATTTCAGCTCAAGAAAAAAAGGGAATTGGACAGTTTTACTTTTTGTATATAATTCGATCCACAGACAATACAAAAAAGTACTGCTCAATAGCTTTCATTTGGGTGATCACACTTACAAGATTTCATCCACAAACTCAAACGTTAGAACCACTTTGTACAGCATAATAAACAGCACTACGGGAAAGTAGTGTTCAGTAACTTTCATTTGAATGGTCACACTTTAGGATTTCATCCACAGACTCACAAGTTAGAACCACTTTGTACAGCACAATAAACAGCACCACAGGAAAGTACTGCTCAATAGCTTTCATTTGAATGGTCACACTTTAGGATTTCATCTCACAGACTCAAACGTAAGAACCACCGTGTATAGCGTAATAAACAGCACCACAGGAAAGTACTGCTCGATAGCTTTCATTAATTTGAATGGTCGCAGTTTGGGGTTTTATCAACAGACTTTAAAGTTACAACCACCTTGTACGGCATAATAACAGCACCACAGGAAAGTACTTTAATTGAATAGTCGCACTTTAGGATTTCATCCACAAATTCAATAAAGTGTCAACCACCTTGTACAGAATAATAGGTAGCACCACAGGAAAGTACTGCTCAATAGCTTTCATTTGAATAGTCGTATTTCAGATTTCAACTATAGACTCAATAAGAACCACCTTGCACAGCATAATAAACAACATCACAGGAAAGTCATGGCTTCTTAATAACTTTCATTTAAATGGTCACAATTTTGGATTTCATCCACAGACTCAAAAGTTAGAATCCCCTTGTCAGGGGCGTAGCTACCTCTACGCACGTACGCACGTGCGTACCTGAAAAAGTCGTAAAAAAAGAAAGATTTGGGACTTGAGAGTAGGGAGAGGAGGTAAGGGGAGTGTTTGAAAACAGTGATTGCGCGTACCTCTAAAGAAGTCCTGGCTACGCCCCTGCTTGTACAGCATAATAAACAGCACCACAGGAAAGTGCTTCTTAATAACTTTTATTTGAATGATCGCACTTTAGGATTTCATCCACATACATAATAAACATTACCATAGGAAAGCACTGCTCAATGAATGGTCGTACTAGGATTTTATCCACAAATTCAAAAAAGAATTAACTGACCACCTTGTGCAGAATAATAAACAGCACCACAGGAGAATACTGCTAAGCACTTTAGGATTTCATCCACGGACTTTAAAGTTACAACCATCTTGCACAGCATAATATACAGCACCACAGAAAAGTACTTCTTGATAGCTTTCATTCAAATGGCCATACATTTTTTCTGAGTAGGATTCGAAAGTCAGAACCATCCTGCGTAACATTTCATGAAATATAGCTTTCATTTGATTGGTTACACTTTAAGGTTTCATCCAGAGACTTAAAAGTTAGAACCACCTTGTACAGCATAATAAACAGTACCAGAGGAGAGTAATGTTCAGTACTTTCATTTGAATGGTACACTTTAAGGTTTCATCCAGAGACTTAAAAATTGGGACTACCTTGTTCAGTATAATAAACAGTACCATAGGAAAGTACTGCTCGATAGCTTTCATTTGAATGGTCCGGCACACTTTAGGATTTCATCCACAGACTCACAAGTTAGAACCACTTTGTACAGCACAATAAACAGCACCACAGGAAAGTACTGCTCAGTAGCTTTCAATTAAATGGCCACACGTTTAGGGTTTCTTCCACAGACTCAAACGTTAGAGCCACCTTGTACAGCATAACAAACAGTACCACAGGAAAGTACTGCTCAATAGATTTTATTTGAATGCATGGCCACACTAGGATTTCATCCGTAAGCTCAAAAGTTAGAACCACCTTGTACAGCATAATAAACAGCACCACAGGAAAGTACTGCTCAATAACTTTCATTTGAATAGTCATGCTGCAGGGTTTCATCTACAGACTGAAAAGTTAGGACTTCCGCGGTGGCTTAATGTTTGAGTCAGGGATTAACCTTAAACACGTCATCGAAATTTAATGAGATTTTTGACTAATTCAATTCATGAGAAGTCATACGTTAATTATAAGTATACAATTGTATGAGTGTACAGCTCTAGTCCACGTAAAACATACGAACTATATATGAGTGGGATTTAAAGGGTTGTGTCACCATAATTGTTAGTGCTCCTTTGGAAGGCCCAAAAGACATATTTAATACAGCGGAAACTCCAAAATAATAGTTCAGTTTTGTTTTAAATTACTCTACTAAAGTAAAAATAAGTGTCTTGGGCTGCAGCTGATGGCCAGAATGCAAACGGATTCAACAACTTGAAAGAACTGGGAAATGTTTTCACGTTTAACGCCTCGTGTCAGCGGAAACTAGCGCTAAACTATGGTTATGGTTGATCTATCTTCGAAAATTCACTCTATATCTTCCTCTTTAATAGTGTTCTATAAGCATTTTATGTATGACAAAGGCTCTTTGTTTTAATTTGGGAAGTTTTAACCCTAAAACATCAAAACTCCCGTGAGATATCGAGCCATTTCGAAAACATTCGGCAGCATTTAGGCCGTATTGAAACCAAGCTATCAACAGTTACTGAATATTCGGAAGGATGTTCTTGATGTTCTAAAGACGTTAATTGTTTCAAACAGCGTACATGAAAGTCAACTGACTAAATTTAATATGGCTTCTCTCTGACAGGAAGAACAAATATAGAGATAATAATATTAATCAATGGCGAGACAGGTTTTATAATTGCGTTTATATCATGATCGAATAGAACTAGACGAAAAATGGAATGATCAAATATTCATCGAATATTCTCGAATATCATATTACAAACAAAACATTTTTGTAACCAATATAATTGGTAAGTGCAGTACTTTCATTTACTAGATAATCATACTTATTATAAGTATTTCATTAAGCCAACAGCCGTGCTAGCCGATCAGTTAAGCTTTCGTTGTGGAGTAAACCGTGTTCATTAATCAAACTTGTCAGTAATCTTTTATCATTTAGTGCTGTTTGTTCAATTACTCTAAAAACTGAATTAAATAAATGACCCTCGAAGTAATGAGCACAATTAATGCAATTATGAATAAGGCCTGAAAAAAATTCGGTCTTTGTTCGCAAAGAACATTGCATCAGAGTGATTTTACTTACTGGCGAAGTATCGCGGATATTTTTGGTCTGAATACCATACAACAATTATTCACATAATAATCCTAAAACCCAAGAGAACGAAATCAACCAATTCTTGAAAGAGGAAGAAATCATGTTCTGTTCTAGTACATTTTATAATAGTTTATCACACCAATGGGCCATAATGTTTCGGTTTCTATTAATAGAAAAACCATTTTGTGTTCCCTTTTATTGCTCGCTTATTCCTTTTTTTTTGTATATCTTGATATAATAGGCACTGACTTGCATCACTTCTTCATTTCATTCCACTTCCACAGTTCATATAATATATTTTTGTATATTTTGGGTGATGGACTTATTTCTCGCTCCCAAAATACGAGTTTTGATAACTCAGATCAGTTATTAGAACATCGCTCCGGTAGCGAGAAATTCACTTTTTTCAACCTTTATTCGCAGTTGCTTTATTATATTACCCTCATCGCTGGCAGGATCATTTTTTCATTTCATTTCACTTCGGCACTTCATGAACTCTTTTCATACATTCATTATGGTCACATTCTTAACACTGCTATTAATGCCACACCCATAATTAAATTTTGCTTTGATCTTTAATGTGGTTTAACTTTGATGAGTGTGTTAAAATCATTTTAAGGATGACCATCCATATCGGAAGTCAGTGCAATTATTCAATATTTTACAGCACGACTTTTGAGAATTTTCTTTCTTCTTTTTTGGTTCATTCTGGCGCGTGACTTAGCAATAAAAAATTTTCTACTCGACACAACTAAGACTTAATCTTAATACTTGGGTGTCGTATGTACAACTGTGAGAATGATGGCTTTACTGTGGCTTGCGGCTCGCAAAATTTGGTAATTATCATAAACTACTCATGAAGGCTTTTAACAGCTGTACCGGAACACGTGTAGTGCCGAGCATACCATATCGTTTCCAATATTGAATATTTTAGGAAATAAATTCCGTATGAAATGATGCGAAAGCCTAAAACATCATTCGGTGCTGATATTTGCCGAAAATACTTTTTCTGCAAAAAGAAAAAAAACATTTCCCTTTAAAAATGTACATTCCTTTTTACCCTTCGTCTACCAATTTATAGTTTGTTCACTAGATTATCATTTTTAGTTTATCTGTGTTAAAACGTAATTAATTTTTAAAATTGAAGACCTCCCTCCTAAACATAGCAAATTAAGCATCTGAGCACTGAAAATCAATTGAAGTTAAGTTATAACTTAAAGATGCATTGTTTATATTCAGCTCGTGTGAAATGTCTCTGAAAGGGAGTTTTTTGCTTTAGTAATCCCTGTTTTAACTGATTTAATTTCAAAATTAAGACTTCACTATTTCAAAACCCCACAGATTGTGTTTAACATATGAGTGAATTATTATGTCTAAGGAAAAACAGCAAGACATATCAAAGCGAATGATAAACACATCTGGGGGATCGAGTGCCTCAAACCTGTAGGCAGACACAGCCAGTTTTCGTGAGGCCGAGCACAAAAAGGAAATTGTGTAATCTAAAAGATAACACCAGCTTTCATCACTGTCATATTATAGGTAATCGGAAATAGAGGATGTAAAAAATTAATAGTACCTGTCATTTTGATAAGTGAGCACCATTTATGGTGGCCACGTTGTTTTCAAGATATTTTATAGGCCGGAATAATACATTACACCTGCAGGTATATTCGTGTATTCTGTGGTATAAAACCATGCCTATAAAAGATGCCTCTCATTTTATAGTAGTCACAGGAATGATACACTACTAAACCGGACTTATTGAATAGACGCCGAACTTGCAAATTCAACTCCAAAATGAGCTCAACGTTAACTGCGCTTAAATGGGTAAGATCCTATTTATTTATTTCTTTACAGAAATATTTCAATGAAATTATTTTTGCTTGAACATAAGACGTGAAACGAAACCTGTCGGTTGTTTTTATTTTACGCTTCTAATGTGATAAGTTGTAAAAACTTATCCAGTTGTTTAATTTTGCACACGCGTAAATTCAGTCATATTACGCTTTGTTAATGGATTATTTTTCTTGTTATGTCTTTTGTAAAATTTTAGTATATAAAAACGCCGAAAACCTCAAAGTCAATCACACATTTTTCTCTTTTCTTGATAACCGACTTCTCAAAGATTATTTTTAGCGCAAAAATTCTATAATTAAAAATAATTTCTCGAGAATAGCGGTTAATAATATTTTTAGCCAGCGCACGTAGGGCGTACGATGATACTTGTTATTAAAATTAACGTTGGTTGTGTGAGGAAATGACGACATTTCCATGACAAATTGGCAAATTGTGGTTCGCGTTTATGGCAAGTTCTTGCCCTTACTCGATCCGATGGTATTTTTTCGGGCTACTCTGCTGTTCCTCTAACCTCAAAAACCGGGTCCGGAAAAGTGAAATCAAGAGCTTCTCTGTGGATTTTCCATCTTTTCCGTGATTGTTTTGGATTTGCACTGCTATGCTTTGTGATTGGCTAAAATATCTCGCGCCACCTTTTCAACCATTCAGAAGTAAAACCCAAACCAATTGTGATGAGTTGCGCTCGCGTGTTTTCCCGCGCTTTCCGCCGGCTACATGTATTTGCTTCGAGTTCTGATTGGTTCATTAGATTGTCTGCGTCTGTTCAAGTAAAAAGCGTTCTAACTTTGATTTTTCCACTTATAACCTAGCAAGACCGTAGTTTCCACTCACGCCAAGGTATTTTTTACTTTATTTGAAGGTAGAGTTACCCGCCTGATATATCGTTGTCTATTTTATGAAATAGGAAGAAATAATTGCCAAAGATGATGAAACAAAATAAAAAACCCCAAAAAGACAAACTTATGGCGAAACAACTCAAAGTGTTACCAGAATGACAGTTTTAATTTCATGACCGCCTGTCACGAAATCAAATTTGATAAGTTGTAATCCACTTCCGGCTATCCTTGTATTCGAGTACATTATCCCCAAACTTCTTCTTTTGTGTTGCTCTGTAGGATTATTTTTATCCAATTAACATGCAGTTGCATATTTGGTGGTATTTTGCAATACAACATAGACATTTTAATAGACAAGCGAAATTTCGAGATCTCGGCGGTACACTGTCAAATTCTGCAATATAAACGGAATGATAATTTTGTGCGACATATTTCTACCGTTTTGACGGTGGTAACAAAATTCGGCGGTCCTTCAGCTATCCTTCCTTTAGAGTCATAACATCTTACTGTTGTGTTTTCCTACCTGCAGATTCTTTTGGTCCTGAGCTTCCTTTCTTACGCTATCGCCCACTTGAGTGGCCATCCAAATCGAGAACTTTCCGATACCGAATTCGAATGGTCGCCAAGGAATTCCGAAGATGACGTCGATTTCCGAAGCCTTTCATATGGTCGTACATCGCCTTCGGACGGACTTAAAGAATTCGACGATGAAGACGATTTGAATGACGTTGATTTTGATGAGGAGATTGACGGCGAGTTTGGACTTCCTTCTATCACAAACAACAAAAGAAACCCAAATTCTGTAAGTATACTGATAAGAATGCTTTGAATTTATGCACAATACTTTTGTAATTTTTTTTGCCTGCTTTGTGTTCTGAAAAGAGCTCTGGCCTGACAAAACTCATCCTTTGTGGTCAATAAACCAGTCCATCGTAAACATGCAAATTAAAGGGGCTATGTCGCAAGGTGAGTCTGCGCAATGAGTTCCTGTCATGTGACGTCACCTGACGTCACACATGTCAAATTTCTATCGTTCCCTCCCGGATCGCGGCAAGTTTTATAGCGCTTGCACTCGTGTCGAACCACGCGAGGTAAACAAACACACGATCAATTTCGCTTTTAAATTCCTCCACAACTTCCACCACTACTGGAAGACATCGAATTTTTCGAAGGTACGACTAACAAATAGCAGAAATAATTTAACAAAAATCTAGCCAAGTAAATACTCTAACTAATTTGTAAAATTGAGATCTATCCTTCCACGCAATACGACGGAATGGAAGGGCAGGGATTGCAGCGAATTCGACAGTAATGGCCGCCAACTTGATAAAAAGCCACCGGACGTTTTTCAAGTTGTTAACACCCAGTACTCACCCGCCATCCTCGCGACATAGCCCCTTTAACAATGACAAATAACATTTGAGAGTTTTCTCGGTCAACAACTTAATAAATAAAAGATGTTTAATTATTTAATGTTTTGGAAATTTGGTGACTTATTTTCTTTTTTTTTTTGACCTCATGCGTCGTGACATTTAATTTATTTTATCTTCTCATAAAAAGTCAATTGCCCGTATTATTTTCAAACTCCACATTGTCCTCTGCATCGCTTCCCGACGAACTTGAAAGTGAATTTTACAGCGAGGAATTCTCAAAAACCTTCATATTCATGTATAATAGATGGTTTTCACTCACGTGACCTTTAGTCCTGTGGGACTCAAATGACAAAGGCCATGGCGGCCATGTTGCTGTACATTACAAAAGAAGTTCATTAAAATTATTTTGTAGGTGTGCACCAACATGGCCGCCGTGACATAACGTGAAAACCATCTATAGCTTCTTTCCCTCCGAAGTTGTCCATGATCTGATAGGATGACGTGAGACCGCTTTCTAGAATAATTGTTGGTGTGAATTTACGAACCGCCATGCGAGCGGATTTCAGCCCGTTTTTTCCAGCTTCGCTAAGCTTACATCGTTCTAAATTATAGCGATTTGTGTAATAAAGAACCCACTGAATGAATTTAAATCAAACATTTTTGACGTAGTAGCACTTTAAACGTTTTAAACCGAAAACATTTCTGTTTGCTAATTATAAATTAAAGAAAATAATATTTTCTATTATTGTTATTTTAAGGCGCAAGAAAGATCATTCAAAAACAAAGCAGGATATTACCTGATTGAAGGGCCAGGACACACTGTTACCGGGACAACGAGCTTAACGAAATGTAACACCAATGGTGGGTCTGTTGCAAGGAACTGACATAGGGTTGTGCCTAAATCATACCGTCCAGAAGGACGTCGGACACCTTATTGAGACTTATATAACGTAATGTCGACACTTAAATTTTTGAAGTGTAAAAAAGAAAATCCAAAATCCCTACTCAGGATTGAACCTGTGACCTCAGCTAAGCTTAAGCTTACATAGCCTACCGTACCACTGTACCACCTAGCTTCTCGGGTTGCTTAGTCTTAAATTTAACTATAAAACTTCTACCCCCAACCTCAAATGAAAGCTAACCAGTTACTCCGTTATATAAGTCTCAATAAGGTCTCAATAAGGATTTGGGCTTGACCCTGACATAGCCTCCTCTTTCTCCTCTGGGGTCTGAGACAAAAAGACAAAAACAAAATAGGTGGGGAGGGGTGGTTGGTCGAATATTCGTCCTCTTTACCAGTTCCTCATGTCCTCATCTAGCCTTTTACTCGGCCCAAAGAGTTGGCGCGGGAGAAGGCAAGAGCTGACGTAGGTTTGCATTTGATAAAGGCTGTGAATCCGATGGAAGACTATAGACGAAAATTTGCAGACGTCATTGTTTATTTTTTTTTTCATTAGGATACGAATTTACGTGGAGAAAGCGTCGTGCAAAATACGAATTGACTTCAAAAGTTGAAAGACCTTGTTAAACTTAGTAATCCATGCAATTTTTGGCTATTTTCATGTAATGTTCTAAGGATTCAAATAATTGTTGGGCGGCAAAAGCGCTAATAAGCCATACATTGTTTGTAAATTTTCGAGTTATAAAAACAGCATTGCACGAAGAGTATCTATAGTATATAGGGCTCTAGCTTGCGTGGCAGGCGTAAACGGGGAGGGTGGGGAAGGGGCGTGAAAAAGGAGATGGGGAGAAGGGAAGGAACGCCTGCTATAAGAACCGGTCTATTCGCATTACCCCACCGATTTCCTTGTAATCAAATTACGTCAACTGTCAATACGTTCACCAATCAGAAACTGGCACGCGCTTTTACGCATGGATAACTTCACGCGGAAATTTACTATGCTTGACCGCCCAGCGCGAATTAGCCAATCAGAATTTTGCGTCCGCAGCGTCCGCAGAAATGAACAAATAGGGGTCTTTTTCCAGGCATCCTTTCCCTATCTCCCAAGTTTTCTTCTCCCCGACGCCTGCTACCCAGGTTAATGGGGCTCAAACTTCCAGAAAAAGCAAATTTTGTTATGCCCTTTTAATATTCCGAGTTGATGTTTTGTTAGCGTTTGCGTTTTTTACCACTCAGCAATTCTGCAGATTTTGACAACTGATATTTCCTTAAACATTACAAGCAAAGAACTAAAAAAATAACAAGCTCTTTCAAATTTTTAAGTGAATTTATATACAGTACGGTGTCTTCTCCAGGTATATTCGTGTGCATGAAACAAAATGTAACGCCAATGACGTCAGCAAACTGATTCACCTATTGCCAGGTGGTCAGCCAGTTGGGAATTTTTAAGTTGTTGATTTGCATTTTGTAATGCTACTTTCAGTCTTCTATTTACAGTGTTCCCAATCCGCTTCTTCACGGTTAATAGAGCGTTTTCACTCACGTGACCTTCAGTCCCGTGGGACTCAAATGACAAAGGCCATGGCAGCCATGTTGGTGTTCCTAGCAAAAGAAGTTAATTAAAATTCTTTTGTACGGGAACACCAATATGGCGGCTATGACGTCAAGTGAAAACGCCCTATACTTTGATACTGGTATAATTAACAATTATTCACCGAAGTGGAGGTGCATAGCAAGTTATCCTGAGTTTCAATAGCCAATGAATGAATGACTTAATCACAGCGCGCGAAAACCTTTATGTTAAACTAACATATATTTTCTTATTTTACTTGTTGTTTTTTTGTTCCAGGAGTGTTTTTAGTTGGAAAGACCGCAGGGAAAAACTTCATTAAAAGCAAGACTGGGTGGTACCTCGCCATCAACGCTTCTGGGAACGTTTACATGACGGTAAGCCATGTTGAAAAAAAATTGTTTCAAGGGAGAGTGTCCGGCTGACATATCATGTTTTCATGATTATGGAAATTGGGAAGAAAAAACGTGATGAACGCAAATAAATATGAATTAAAGTAACAAGTAAAGGCTAAGAACCCTCAAAACTCCACCAGAATGCAACTTTGATTTCTTGACCGCCTGCCACGAAATTAAATTTGATGAAGTGTAATCCACTTGCATCCTTGTAATCCTGCACTTTCTCTCCAAACAACTGCTTCTGTTTTGCTCTGTAGAATCTTTGTCCAATTTAATTGTATATTTGGTGGCATTTGGCGATGTAACATGGAAAAAATTTCGTTTTTGGCGGGACAATGTACCTATATCAGATTTAGATTTATAGATATAGTTTTTATTCAGAAAAATGCCCAACTCCTTATCTAAATATTTATATTTTTCTGGGTCTTCGTCATCTTTTATTTATTTTTTCGTGTTGTCTGCACTTCTTCCTGTTATTCCCTGTAATTTTTACTGTTTTGTTACCGTCTCGATACACACCTTGCTGCGCGACCCCGTAGCTGTCCAACGATACAACTGATATATCACTTGAACAATGCCCCTATCCCTAATCCCTATCCCAGCGGGACAAATCTATTGTTTTCTTAGCGAATCACAGACATTGTTTGGACAGGTGCTGGACTACCCGCCTTGCTATCTGCGAGCGGTAGAAATACTGTAATGCTTGAAAAATGTAACAAATAAAATTGAAGTCGTTAACAAGCTTCGCAATGAAATGACGCTTTCGGAGGTTATTTGCAGCGATCGGTAGCCATGTATGTTTTCTGGCAATCTGATACCATTATTCAAACGAAACGAAGAATTCATTTTGTTATATAACTGGAGTTTTTCTTAATACAACGTGCGCGTTCATTGGTTGATTCATGGTCACGTGGCATCTAACAAAAACACGAGCGGGCAACATTTTTGACGTCAGAGGGTAACAGTGCACTGTTGCCCGCTAGTGCACGTGATCAGCCCGTGACAAAAGGTGGCATGGTTATGATGCCTTGTGTTTCTATATAACAAATCTCTTAATGACTGATCCCTCGGGAAATTAATGTTTTACGCGACGAAATACGCCAGGATATTTGGAGTACGTTGGTAGCCATTTCCAGGGGGTTCTACGCCCGGCACGCCACTTTGATGCGGAGACGGTACTAGGAGCGAGATTGTTCAATACAACGTTTATTTGTACTGTAAATTACAGAGCTGTATACATAATATTTAAATCAATATGTATTGACAGCGAGTCTTCCAAAAAGCAGAAATGATGTAATACCATTGTTATTTTCTTTATAGAGCAACGTAGCAGACCCGAATACCGATATCAAGACCAGAGTGAAACCGGGTCCCATAGTGTCCTTGTACCGTTACCTAAAAAATCCTATACAACGCTTATTTCTGGATATTTCGTCACAGGGTGGCAGCGTTCAAACAAATAGTTCTGGCGATACAGCATCATTCCGAGTAAGATTTGGCAGTACATGTTAGGAAACTATAGATAACAAAATATTAATTCAACCATCCGTTTTAATCCTTTCATTGTCAAAAGTAATAGTACATTTATAGTATTTTTTAAAAACAAAGGGCACGTCTGCAAATTAAAGCAAAACAGCCTTCATTAAATGGGCATACTTAAATATTTCATCCACAGACCCAAAAGTTACAGCTACCTGTATAGCATAATAAACAGCACCATAGAAAAGTAGTGCTCAATAGCTTCTATCTGTATTGTCACACTTTTGGATTTCATCCACAGACTCAAAAGTTAGAACCACAAGTGTACAACATAATACCAGAGTTAAGTACTGCTCAATGGCTTTCGTTTGAATAGACTGCAAGCAGTTTCTTATTTTCTTTTAATTAGTACTAAAAGAAAAATAAGAGACTGTTAGCAGTCTATCTGGTTTGAATGGTCACACTGTAGCATGTCATCCATAGACTAAAAAATTACAACCATCTTGTACAGCATAATAAACAGTACCACAAGAAAGTACTGCTCAGTAGCTTTCATTTGAATGGTCACACTTTAGGATTCCATCCACAGACTCAAAAGTTAGAACCATCTTGTACAGCATAATAAACAGTACCACAGGAAAGTACTGCTCAGTAGCTTTCATTCGAATGGTCACACTTTAGGATTTCATTCATAGACTCAAAAGTTAGGAACTAACTTTGGGCCTGGTCGCACTACAGTCAAAAACAAAAATTAGCCCGTGCAAAAATTTCCATAAATTTGAAACCGCAAACGGAAGTTTAAAAAATTTGAGAACATTTTAGGGTCGCACTGTCCGTCCATGCTGTCGAAAACATTCGCGTAATGACATAAAAACAAGAACATTCCACAAAAAGCGTGTCCCTCCGGAAGCGGTTTCTTTAGTTTCCTCCGATTTTTTCACCACGGCGTCTTTGAAGTTTAGCCGGAATTTCCAATTTTTTTCAAATTTGCCAAACACCGGTCGCATTAGGAAACTTGATGCGATGAAAGATTTTTATCTTAAACAAAGACAAATTTGATCAAAATTTCCCTAGTGTGACCAGGCCCTTATACACCGTAATAAACAGTACCATAGGAAAGTACCGCTCAATAGCTTTCATTTGTCACATAATGAAAAAGGCAAAACGAGCCCGACGTTAGAACATCTGATAGCATGAATCTAAACTAGAATCCATTATTTTACGGGAAACTGTTAGGGCTCACTTTTCGCAGATCCGTACGTAAATCAATCCATCTTGCATTAAATAAAGAATGTTTAACGGGGTCGGATCCAAGATTTTCTTAAAAAGCGGGCTGTGAGTACGAGAAGGAAGATCCAAAAGTCCCTGGGCCTGGGAAGGTGAGGCAGTGAGCCTGTCCTCGGAGAGGGCTGCGACCACTCCGAACCCCCACCCCCAGGATCCGCATGAACTATTGAGGACCGTCTTCGCAGACTGCAACGTGGCAAAAGTTAGATAAGTTTCGCTGTAGTGTCTAAAGTAAAATCAAATGATGTAAAGGGCCAGCGCGTTGAACTGGTCGCATTTCGTGAATACGCGAAGTGTTGAAGAAGTTATTGCGGTGGGGCAAAATTATGCAAATTTTAACTCGGTCGATCGGCTGTTAACATTGAGCCAGCGAAATGTAATGTTCACCTGACTTTCCATGGGGTCAGCGTTGCAGAGAAGGGAGGGCGGGGAGTAAGACGCCCTAATATCAAAATTTATATTCTCATTTCTTGTCCCTGTACATTTCCTATAAAAGTAGTGGGAAGAAATTGTTTAGATATCAAGAGAATTCATCTTGTGTGATCACGTCCTTAATTCTCATGATCTTTTTAATTGATAAGGCATTGATATCACAAGGAGAAATTTGATGCTGATCACTCTTAGGGCTTAAAGGGTTAATAGACCTCTTAAGCTTGTTTGTTTTGTTTCCACAATGTAGGTCATGTGATGTTCTCAAGGGAATTTGTCCTGCGTCTTTATAAATTATGCATACATATGCACGTGAAGAAAACAAAATTTAAAAGAAACAGTTCTCTAGGGCCACATGATCTACATTGGGAAAACAAAACATACAAGCTAAAGAACACTATTAATAAACATGTGAACCATGATATTTGCAACTCTTGCAAACACATAACATTTAACATATTTGGTATTCCAGTGTATACCTTTATATTCCCTATTAAGGGATTTGTTTTCAGCGTTCTGTTTACTCTTATTTCGAAACATTGGGCTGAACCTCTCGGTTCTTAGGTTTTACACCACTTACTTTATCTCAGTTTTAAAATAAAATATTTTTGAAATAGTTTGATTACATAATGTAGTTCCATCCATCTAATTTTAAAAGCAATAAAACGAAAAAAACTGGATTGGAGATGATGAGTTAAGAGTTTTTTCATTTCTTTTATAACAGTTTATGTTACTTTATTACTTTATAAAGTTAAATCTACAACATTATTCTAGTGTTAAAGAAGAAAATAAACTAATAACACGTGTTTACGAATAAAATATTAAATGTGAAGCGTATTTAAATTGAACTTTATTAATTCCTATTTCATAACTCTGTTATAATAACTAGATAGGAAATTATAAGACAAAGATTAAACTATATTAAAGTTATCAAATAATGCTTGTTGGTCCAGTGTTGTTTGTTGTTGTAAAGACGAAAACAGAGCTTTTCTCCAAAATCAAAAGAAGTCAAGATCTCTTTAGACTTTTAATATCAGCTTAATTCTTTTTCCGGTCGATATATAGTATTCTAGTTTTGTGGCATTTCTTAAAAATCTCGCCTTTTAAATGTATACAGGAGTTAAGACGATTTACTGAAAATATCTCATGGTACAATATCACTTCATTTTGGCATAACAATTGTGCAGCAAAATTATTCTGTGTCCATGCCGGTCTGTTTGACTTTTTTATCACGGCCAACTTCAGAGGTTTTAACGGATTAAGGTTGTTTAGCACATGGACAATCCTAAGAGAAGAAAAATGATACCCCCCCCCCCCCCTCCCCCCCTCCCCCCCCCCCCCTCCCTACCCACACCAAACACCAACCCTATTTCAGTTAGGTTATTCTTAGATCAAACAAAGAGGAGATATTAATAAACATACCCACAATAGCTGCGGTTACACGTTTCAACTTTTATCGGCAGTTTCTTGGTGTTGCGATCACCAAATGACGTAAAATAAAAGATTCAAAAGAAAGTAAACAATACCCACACCACAACACAATAGCTAACCAACAATAGTTTCCGCAACACCAAGAAACACCCCTTTTATCTAAACTACCTACCTAATTCGACATAACAATAATTCAATAATTTGAAGTAAGGATGCCACAGCTATTCTTACGCACAAGAGCGCGAAATTAATACCCCTTGTCTGCAAGCCAAGCTTGAACATTGTCAGCATCACGTGATAGCCATGTGACATTTAGGCGTATTTTTTCCAGTGATTGCTGGATAGTTCGCTCGGCGTTTGGAACAGCGTGCTTAAAAAAGAAATCCTACAGAACAATAAAATCCATGGATTAATCGAAGTAGAATATACTGTATAGTACTTCTAAATTCCATCACAGTACTTTTGTAAACAAACAAACAAACAAACAAACAAAATCAAAACAGTAGTCTGTTGAGTGTGATCCTCTGGGTTATTATACTACTGACACTCCTGAGTTCAAACCATTAACAAAAAAAAAATTAACGGAATCGACCATTTTATTTTTCAAAAAAAAAAAACATCTGCTATTACAAAAAAGATCTAGATTTCTTAAAAAGCAGCATCATAGGAAAGTACTGCTCAATAGCTTTCATTTCAATGTTCACACTATTGGATTTGATCCACAGACTCAAATGTTAGAATCACGTTGTATAGCATAATAAACAGTACCACAGGAACGTACTGCTCAATAGCTTTCATTTGAATGGTCACACTTTAGGATTTCATCCACAGTCAAAAGTTAAAACCACCTTGTACAGCACAATAAACAGTACTACAGGAAAGTACTGCTCTACAGCTTTCATTTGAATGATCCGTTTTAGGATTTCATCAACAGACTCAAACGTTAGAACTACCTTGTACAGCATAATAAACAGCACCACAGGAAAGTACTGCTCAATAGCTTTCATTTGAATGATCCGTTTTAGGATTTCATCAACAGACTCAAACGTTAGAACCACCTTGTACAGCATAATAAACAGTACCACCAGGTAAGAACTGCCCAGTAGCTTTAACTTGAATGCCACATTTTAGGAATTCATCCACGTACTCATATGTTTGAACCATCTTGTATTGCACAATAGCTTTCAATCGAATAATGTCGTGCATCCATGACACAGACTCAAAAGTTAGAACCATCTTGCACAGCATAATAAACAGCACCACAGAAAAGTACTGCTCAGTAGCTTTTATTTGAATGGCCACACTTTAGGATTTCATCCACAGACTCAAAAGTTAGAACCATCTTGTACAGCATAATAAACAGCACCACAGGAAAGTACTGCTCAATAGCTTTCATTTGAATGGTCAAAGTTAAGAATTTCGTCACCATGCTTTACCTTGGTTAAGGCAAACAAATTAAAATTTATTAATTATCCCAATCTTTTTCATTATACTATATATACTATAAACTATAAACTATAAACTATAAACTATAAACTATATACCATACCTCAATTTCCTTGAATCTTTCCTCAGTTGCAAAAGAATTTGTGGTGACCTTAAAAAAAAAACGAACCAAAATATTTTCTTTAGGAAAATAAGCCAGCAAAAGAACAAAGAAACAAATACCGTATTTCCTCGATTCATCGCCCCCTAAAATAATCGCCCCCATTTTTATGGAAATATTTGAAATAAACGCCTCTCTCGATTAATCCCCCCCCCCCCCCCCCCCCATCCCCTCCCGTTTCTTTCATCTCCTCCCAGACAAGTTAAAAATTTACTTCTTGAATATGACTGCGATTGTGTAGTGACGTCAGCGTTTTCGAAAAAACGTTTTCGACGTCCACACTAAAAAACATAGTCGGTGTTGGCAGATTCATCCACCCTCAAGGTTGTTTTCAAAAAGATCCATTTTCGTTGGACAAAAAACGCCGTATTAGTGTGGGCGAACAAGCGTAAAAAGATATGCGTTTTCAAGCAAAAACGCATTTAATGTGGACAAGGAGATGGACACATCCCTCAAGTGTTACACTAACATTATAATGGGAAGTAATCTTTCTCGTTATTTGACAACACCCCAGAACTGTAGCAAGTATTCAAATCACATTATTTGAAATTAAGCCTGAGCTGAAGGTTGGTCAACATGTTGGACAAATGTTCGTCAACATGTTGGACAAATGCTGGTCAACATGTTGGGCAAATGTTTGCCAATATGTTGGACAAATGTTGATCGACATGTTGGAAAAATGCTGGTCAACATGTTGGTCAACATGTTAGAAAAATGTTGGCCAACGTGTTGGACAAATGTGGGCTAATATGTTGGACACATTTTGATCAACATGTTGGCAAATGCTGGCCAGCATGTTGGACAAAAGTTGGCCAACATGTTTGACACGCGGCTAAACGACATCCAACATGAAATCAACATGACGCAAACACGCCACCGACAAGTAATGTTGGTCCAACCTCTCCAAATGTGGGCCAACATGTTAGACAAATGCTGGCCAACGTGTTGGGCAAATGCTGGTCAACATGTTGGCCAACATGTTAGACAAATGAAGGCCAACGTCTTGGACAAATGTGGGCTAGCATGTTGGACAAATTTTGGTCAATATGTTGGCAAATGTTGGCCAGCATGTTGGACAAATGTTGGCCAACGTCAGCACAAAGGTTGGTCAACATGTTGGACATATGTTGGCCGACATGTTTGACACGCGGCTAAATGACATCCAACACGAAATCAACATGACGCAAGCGCAAACATGCCACCAACAAGTAATGTTGGTGCAACATCTCCCATGGAGCTCAAATGGAGTGCTAAACAATCCAACATTGTTGGACCGACAAATGCTGGCCAGTAATCAATGTTGGAACGTTTAGCCTGGGTTTTATAAAATCGAAATTTCTATTTCCAATTTCAATCTTTCTGTTATACGTGGTTTATGCTTACAACAAGCACGCATGTTGTTAACTGTTTTCAATCACTGACCAAAAAGGGCAGTTTGCAGCGATTCTTTTACCTCGACGAGATGGGAAAGCAACAGTCCTGAGGAATAGCGGTTAAATAGCTCATCCCAGTTTTCCTGAAGGAACTGCCACGCCATATTACGACCAACCAAACTAAAAACAAAAGGATATGTTAAAGGTCGTGACTAGAATGGATACTTCAAAATCAGGTTGGACCACCTCGGACACTTATTGAGAATTATATAACGTAATGTCGACACTTAGAATTTATTTCAATAATTTTTTAAGTGTAAAAAAGAAAATCTAAAATCCCCACTCAGGATTGAACCTGTGACCTCAGCCAGGATTAGGATTACATAGCCTACCGTACCACTGTACCACCTAGCTTCTCGGGTTGCTTAGTCCTAAATTTAACTATATAAACTGCTAATCCCAACCTCAACCGAAAGCTAACCAGTTACTCCGTTATATAAGTCTAAATAAGGTGTCCGACGGGGTCCAACCTGATTTTGGAGTATCCATTCTAGTCACCACCATATGTTAAAATGGTTAACTAGAACTCAACCCTCGCTCGTTCAAAGGTATTCTACACAACTGGTCATGAAAACATAAAACCTTAATGTTTGAACCTTTGCACTTCTGGGGGCAAACGTATGAGTCTGGAGGCAAAAACCTAAAGTGTGACCATTCAAATGAAAACTGTTGAGCAGTATTTTCTGATGGTGCTGTTTATTATGTTGTCCAGTGTGGTTTAAACTTATGGGTGCGTAGATGAAATCCTGAAGTGTGATCATTCAATCCCTTCCCCGGGAACCTACACTGCGCAGTACTTTGTCTGTGGTGCTGTTTATTATCCTTCCAAAAGCTTGCTTTTATGCTGATAACCCATGCTCTCTGCTCTTGTCGCAGTAAAATGGCAGTCAGATCAAAGTGTCCATAAAATGATTGCAGAAAAAAAATCGACTTAAAAGTCCCATAATACATTACCGGTGTAACTTCCGCTTAACAATGGCCTGTGTTAATAGATGTTAAGAGCTAAACGGTGCCAATGGATTTTTGAAGCAATCCAACTCGTCATTTACTAAGCGATTCATTGTAATAACTGAATCCTTGTGTTGCCGACCGAAACCCCCCTTTGCAGTCACGTGACTATTGCTGACAAGTCTTCGCTTTGACTGTGTGCTTTCGGATTAGCTTGGCCCGTATAAGTCGTCACACGGTAAATTAACCTGTAGCCCATAAATATCGCTCATTTACTAACTTCTAATATATTTTAATTTCCGTAGCGTAATCCACTAACCACCAAGCTTCCAATGCAGTGATTGAAAATAAACATCGAAATAAAAGCTACGACTGAGTTATCTGCAGTTGTTTGTGTACGTTCATCGATGGCAACACCTTGCTATTTCTCGCTTCATCGTTAGTTTACCTGCTTCCGACGCCACCAATGACCACGACGGAGTCCTGGAAGCGAACTTCACTCTGAAAATAGACAGTACAAGACAAAATACACAAAATTTACTTCATTTTGCTAATTAGCTTAACGAACGAAGAACTCAAATAAGAATCTGAAGATATATAACGAACTTATCGGACACATGCTAAAACATTACGCCCCCCTTCCCCCTCCCAATCTGCGGCTCTCCCCAGGGCCTTCTCGGCTTTCAAACCCCGGGACCCTGGACAAGGCTGCTAAAATCCTCCAAGAATCGAGGAGTATTTTGTTACGTGACAAAAGATATGGTGCCGCAAAGGAAAAAAGCACGCCGGTCATAGGATTTGAGATTAAAATTTGGTATTGCAAGAAGATTTTTTTAGAAGATCTCAGGTTGCGCACTGGTTGATATCGTTGAATTAAATCGTTCAGGTAAAGAGGAGCAAGGTCATGAAGGGCTTTGTAGGTGATGGGAGGATCTTTGAATTCAATACGTAGATGGACGGGCAACCAGTGCAGTTCAACAAGAATGGGTGTTATATGTGCAGATCTTGGTGAGAAAGATATTAGGCGGGCAGCAGCATTTTGACATGTTGAAGCCTTTTAAGAAGGTAGGTAGGTACAGTAGGCCTACACCTCTTCGGAACCTCTAACTTCATTCGACCTGGATAAGGTGCACCTCTATTGTTTTTAGGGCTAGGGTCCATTGTTGTGTTGTTTGTTCTATTGTTTTCTTAGCCAATCCTGTGAGGCGTTACGGAAGTGCAGGTCTGCCCGGTAGGTAAGCCATACATTAGCGAGTTACAATAGTCAATTTGTGAGGTAATCAAGGCATGAATAAGCTATTGTGCAGCTGCGATGTGAGGTACTTTCGAATCATACCAATATTGCGAAGATGAAAGAAGGCCGATTTACACACATATGTCACGTGAGGAGCTATACTTTGTTTTCTGGCATCGTATTTTACGGACAAAATACGCCTGGATTTTTGGAGTAGTTTGGTAGCCTTGTTCAGGGATTTTTAAACCCGGGAAAGCAAAATGGTTAACAAATTGGACCGGGAGACCAGTTCGGAATAATGGCGAGCCGCTCTGGCTAGACTCACCGACAATGAAAATTCCAAGACTTTCTTGATCAGCTCAGGTTGTGATACAGCTCCCATGCTTCTCATCAATCGAACCTTCTCTTCATCTAAATCAGCTTCTCTAAACAGTTTGATAATGTCCTCCAGCGTGCGACTATCACCATGCTTCATAACTGTACTGTATACTGCTGATCGCAGGTCCGCAGGAATCGTGGATTTACCTTTGCAGTGGGCATCAAATCTTTCACGAGCCTCAGCCAGAGTGGCGGTGTCATTGCGGCCCATGACGCCGAGAGCTAAGCCTCTTAGAAGAGCATCTAGGTGACCTAAGTGAAATGTAAGAACAAAATAGGAACCTTAACAACGAGAGCTGTTGTTGAAACCCTTAACATTGAACTCTGGCCGTTCTGCCTTAGCAGTCCTGCCGCCATGTTTTTTATCTACCCAGACGATCCCAGAAAAATCATAGTGCCCGAAGCTAGGACCCGGTTTCCATGGTTTCTGGAGTGGGGAATTAAACTGCAACATATGCTAAACATTCTGGGGCACCTGATGAAGAATGTTTAGGAAAACAATTGGAATGGCGTTGCACTGCTTTTAAAAAATACTACGAAATACCGTTTGAGCTTTTCGTTCTATTTTTAGTTTTACTTAACGGTAAAAGAAATAACATTTTTCTATGGGAATTTATGTTGATTGACTTTTTCTTTGTGTCCTCGTTAGTTTTGGAGAAATGTTTATAAAACGTGCTCAAATTCAACCGGATTGACATTTTGAATTTCGTCATGTGCTCAGTCAGACAGCTACTCGATGCGCTAATGGTACGCTTTTTGCTTTTAAACATAAACTAACGGATATTTGAATAAAATTTTTCAAAAGAAGATCTTTGTTGCCATTGTTCATTCATTACATAGGTTGAAAAGCGATTTTATGCAAACAAAACAAGACTTGGATTTTATAGTTCTAACTTCACTCGCATCGCCTTGCGCAAAGATGTCTGTGTATTTTTTGCAATTTTGATTTTCATATCAGTTTCTCGGGCAATTTTCGATATGAAACTGGTGTATTTTATTCGAAAATTAGTCATACTAGTTATTCTAGACCGAGAAAAAATTGTTTTTGTGAGCTTTTGTGCAGTCTAAATGAACTGCGCAGACGGTCGCGTAATACTGTTTTTGAGAATTGCTTCCCACCTTTCACCTAAGTTGAGCTTATCATCATCGTTTCTGTTCAGAGAGCTCCGCTGTTAGGCTAAGCCTATCTATATATATCAGCTGCTTTCTCCTTTCTGAAAATCTTAGCTGACCTTATTTGGTACCGAAAACGACATTTTTGTATCCCTCCGAAAACAAAAAGATCTAGACGTTAAATTTTCAGACTTTAGTTTACGGAAGTTTGAGGCGACATTTTACTAAAGAAAACTCTAAAAAACGAAACCATTTATAGCATTTATAAAAACGTTTTTCCTGTCAGTATATTTTTCTGTCTTAATACCCTAAAAGGTAAAAGATTGAAGATCCGTAACCAGGATTCATAATGATTAAAAAGTGAAAAAACGTTCTCTGGTTTAAAATTTTAAAAACTATAAAATCTTTCGACAACCGTCCTGTTGTCTTCAACGGATACAAAATGTGGAGAAAGCGAATGTGCATACATAAAAGGTATCAGAATAATAGAATTTTGATAGCGGTCATTTTCGATTCAAACATGCACCCTTATGGTACCAAACCCAATCTCGTACCCAGAGTCCTCAGGCTTCTTGGTCAGCGGGACGGCCCCGCTGACCAAGAAGCCTGAGGACTCTGGGTACGAGATTGTACCAAACCATGAATTTAAACCTACGACGGTCATTCCCGCAATTCAGTTTTATTTGGCATTCCCCCACCCCACCCACCTCAGCAGGCGTACGCTACAGTGTTGCAAAGGATGGTTATTGCCAGCAAACCTTCAAAGCGACACTCGGATATCGAACAATCCAAATACAATACGAGCACTTACGAGCATGTGGCGAAAGAGATTTATTTTTTAAAGGTAATTACACTTACCTTTCGGGGATTTGGCTCCTTTTGGTCGAAACGCTACAAAGTATTTGACTAAGAAAAAAAATTGGCCAATTTTTTCAAGTTGCAATCCTTTTTCATCCATTCCATCCTCGGTCAAAGACATTTATTTATAGTTTCAGTGCACTAGTATAATTGATAATGTGTACATGACAATAAATTCATATGAACTGCGGAGCGGAAAGAATTATAAGAGAATGTGATTATCGCAGTTATGCAACAACTGAAAGAGTTGCAAGTAAAGCATTAAAACAGTTTCAGGCCACGACGGGATTCATGACCTTTGCGATTCCGGAGCAAACGCTCTACCACTGAGCTACAAGGTCAGATGGGAGCTTGGGCAATTGTGAGTTAATAGAATTGTGAGTATAGTAATTATTAACAAAACTGAAGCATTATTTTTAGGTTTCCATCCATACAGATATGTTATTTTGCTCTTCAAAATGATACTTAAATGATGACATTAACTCTTTGAGAAGTGCCGTATTTCAAATCCAAGTTTCTCTAGATATATGTCGACATAAAAACAAAACGTTGTCGCAATATACTTACTTTCGCCGTCCTTTGGGTCCCATCCAAGTTTACTCGCAATTCTCTGATAAAGCTTCACACAGAAGGCCTCGAAGTTCGAGTGGAAGCCAGTGTTCTGCAATAACTTGTCCAACTTGCTGATGTTGTGTGTCAAGTCATTCCACACTGTGAAGTTATCTTCGTTTGTAAACTGTTCGGCAAGTTTAAGGAATTCTGTAGTGGGAACAAGACCGGCTTCTGCCTGTAATATAAAGAGGCAAAAAAAAAACGCCTTTTGTTTCTTATTCGATTCATTTTTTTTTCTTTCTCTCATACTCATTAGTTAAAATTACCATAATCTAAAACAAGGGGAAGACGAAGAAATGTTATAAATCCCACTGTTGCTTTGTTTGGTTAGCTATTAGGTGCGGTTACACGCACCACGGTAAATAGCACTTCCCATGGTAGATCATCCCACGGTGCATCACACTTGGGTTTAGTATACCGTGTTAACCAGCGGCTACACGCGATTTGTGATTTGCCAAGGTAAACAAATGTCACGCAATTCAGTGAATCACTTTTCCTTTGCGGTTACGTGTTGATGTCAAACGGAGCATCGTGATTGGATCTTGTACCTTGGGCATCAAAACACCATTGCAAATTACCACGTTAAATGTCATGGGCGCTTCGTGTGATCTTTTTTATGTATCCATGGATATTTACCACGGGAAATTTACCTCGGGAAATGTCGGTCACACGCACTAAATGCAGTCACCCGTGGTGAAAGGGTCATTTACCACGGTAAAAGTGCCCCGTGTAACCGCATCCATTGTGCTGTCCTTTTTAACTCGTGGAAACGCGAAACGTTGAACGAGTTATAGCAATGGGGCAATATTTCACACGATCACTCGATCGGCTGTTAGCATTGAGCCCGTGATATGTAATGGTCACCTGCCTTACCCATGGAGACGGCGTTGGAGGGTGGGGAGGGTAGGGATTTGGACGCAGGGGTGGGGGGTTGGTAAAGCAAAACGCATAGGAAAGGGGAAGGTTCAAAGGTTCGTGTGCTCTATAGGAAACGGGTGAATTTAAGATAACATACATACAAATCCTTTTTAATCCTGCTTTAAAGTCGTATATTGTAGAGATATTATCATCAAAATTGGTCATTAACCAACTTTAGCATGCTCTTTCCATTTGTGGTACTTTTGTTCTTATAACTTGTCGTTTTAAAAGGGCATGGGTCACATGACCTCTTAGTGCAAGCCGCATATTAGCCTTTAGCTAAATGCTCAGACACTTGCATAAAGTTTCTTACTTGAAGCAAGCTGTTGCAAAAAGGGTCATTTTACATACCAGAGCAAAAAGATCACTTTGAAGTCCCAGCCTGTCTCTTGGTGGAAGACTGTTATCTTTAATGGCTGGTAGAAGAAGTTCCAACATGGTGGATGAATACTGTACTCGATAGAAGCCAACTTGGCCAGGATTTAACTGTAGTGCAAATAAACAATAGATAAATCAACAAAAGGCTACGCGTAAACTATACTCGTGCTGGTAATGTGCGTTACTCGCGGGGACCTGAAACAGCAACAGGCAAATGAAACCAAAATTAGTTTCGCTTCTGCTCGCATGCGTGCGTATTCTCGTACCCAGATTTAACGCGATGCACAAATGAGAGACGAAAACATGACGAATAAAAAGAAAAACGGGTGGCAAACCTTATCTCGTTGCCGTATCCGGCATGAGTAAACAGCAACAAACAATAAAACCCAAATTTGTTTCGCTTTTGCTTGCATCACACCAAATCCTAAGTATTGTGGGCTCAAAATTTTCTCGCAGTACATGCGCACGTATTCTCGTACCCAGATCTAACGCGATGCACAAAAGAAAAACGGAGGACAAACCTTAACTCGTTGCTGTACCGACACGAGTAATGAACTGATTAACTACAATGCTAAATAGAAGATAATAGATGGGAGCGCCGAGATATGATATTTCCCTTCGAGTGTTATGCTCACTTGTGAGATATCGAGTTGAACACGAGAAGAGAAATTTTATATCTCCAAGCAGCCCATGCATTATTTTGTCTATTATATAAGATTTCCCGCCATGATTATTTTCCTTCGGAGTATTTATTTGAAAAAAGGTTGAATGTACGTTCCTAATCATTTTCCGAAATGTTCCGAAAATTACCGAAGTTGTCCGAAGATTTCCGAGGAAGTTCCGATAATGTTTCTTCTTTTCCCCCAAAACAGCAACCCTTAAATTGAGGATTACTAGCTGGGAGGTCGTACTAGTTTACATAAGCTTCGAAATCAGGCTCCAAAATCCCTGCGTCCCTTACAAAGATGCGTTCTGAGACTATTCCAATAGCTAACATTTCTAGGGTACAATGACTGATTATAGACCTCTTTCATAATGGCGGCCGATTTATTTATTCTTTTATATGTATGTTAATTAGCCTCACTGGCCTCATTTTAGAGTAAAAATTCGTTTGAATTTTGCACATGTTACCGAGGCCAGTGAGGCTAATTAACATACATATAAAAGAATAAATAAATCGGCCGCCATTATGAAAGAGGTCTATACAATTCAGTATTGGAATTGATAGACTTTGAAGACGAACACCTTTAAGCTCGTTTGACAATTAGGCTCATCACAGTGAATGTAGAATTGATATCTTCACCTACATCGAGATATGATTTTTTTCACGGTGGGAGAAATCGTTCTACAGTCGAACCAAAGCTAAGCAAAGCCAAGGTGGTCGCTTACGGAAAGTCAGACCACAGGGGGTCTTAACTCTGCATCATAAGAACCTGTAGTTATTTTAATATATAAAGCACGTATTAGCGAAAACTGTGTTATCATTTAGAATTGAAGTTTTGATGCAAGGGACAAGATTTTCGTTTTGTTGGATTTTCGTCTGTAGTGGTACCTAAATATGAGCGAGTGCTTCCGAAATATGAGCGAGTGGTCGCCCACCAGAGGTTCAAAACAATAGCAAAATTCAAATCATCAGTTTTAAAAGTGGTCGCGGTCGGTAATGAGAGGCTTCAACTGTAGTGATTTGACTGGAAAATATTGGTATTTTGGAAAAGTGGCCGCTTACGAGAGGTGGTCGCACGCGGAGGCTTAACTATATTTCACTGGAGTTTATGTAATAAAAAGTGATAAACAGCACTTGACACAACCTCAAGTTGGTTATTTTAACTGACTCGATTATTACGACTAAGAGCCTCGTTCCCATACCTTAATCCACTGGCCTTGCTTAACTCCGCTGACCGTTACGGTACAAGACTCTTCCTCTAACAATGTTTCAACTGTAGGCTCAGTGGGATTAACGCTGGTGCACACAGCAATTGGTACCTTCCATCGATATGAATCTATCATAAAAATAATGGCAGTTTAAAACCACTGTTAGGGGCAGGTTTGGAAGGCATTAAAGGGGAGTAAGCGAAGCATAACATAACATAACATAAAAACTTTATAAACGTGTCAATAAAATATCTAGCAGAGGGGAAAACCCTCGGCTAATAGGGGACACCGAACGTAACATAAAAAAAGAATTAAACTGACCTAATCTATATAAAAAAAAAACATAACTAAAAAATCTGAAACTGTACGTGTACATGTTATAAAAGATTAAGATATATAAATATATATATATATATATATATATATATATAAAATAATCAATAATCTAGGAATTGCATAAATGGCAGCCTGTACAACCATCTTTTAAGATGCTTGATAAGTCACGCTTTCTTATTTGCAAGTTAAAGGTATTAAGACTGCTTGCAAGTCTCTCCTTTCTGGATAAGCATGTGATGTTGGGCTAGTAACGAGTTTTTATCTAGTGTTTCTATGGCTTTTGTGTGTTCAAAACAATCCCAACATCACATGCTTCACCAGCACGAGATTGATCTTGAAGGGGTTGAAATCAATGACAGATCTGCGAAATGGAAACAAAGACTTGTTCTTGAAGCTTGGCATTCCGTTCGGGAAATGAACTCCATCAATGAACACAATGCTTTTCCGAACATGTACAAAAACCTTAAGAATTTTTTAGAAACATTTAAATATTTGTCAGACTTTTAATAAAAGCTCTCACTCGGAATTTTGTAGAACATTCATTGTCACGTTCATCGTATTTTGAATTTTAATTTTATTCATATAAAATTTTCTTAACATTCTCTAGCTGAAGAAGGTTGTAGCAACCACCGAAACATCCACTTTTTTAATTTTTAAAGCCAGCGTCAACACTTTTTTTATCTAAATTATCAGCCATGCCTGGCTACAGCACACATATTTTTAAAATACCTTCTCTTGACCCATCAGCAGAAAATTTCCTCTGTGATATCGTGAGCTGAATCGATTCTCCTTTCTGCAAAAAAGAAAAAGAGATTGAAAACGTTTTGCTCAACAACGTACTCACAATATGAATGAATTAGCGGTTCAATATGAAAAATAAGCAAGTGGTAAAACTTCTAAACCTTTTAAATCCTAACATCAACATGCATATTTTCTACACTGTTCTCCAAACATTTCCTATGATATGAATGAGGAGAATTTGTTTGACAATAAAGACCTTTCTTTACTTTGTGATATTTTCTTTACTCTCATGACCTTTATGTTTGATTAAGCAGTGATCATCTAAGAAGAAATTAGATGCTGGTCACTCTTAGGGGTTAAAGGGTTAAATAGGTTATGTCACCATTATTAGGGTAAGACATTTATCAGTGGAAACCCAAAGATAATGGTCCAGTTTTGTTTAAAATAAGTGCCTTGGGCTGCAGATGGCCAGGATGGAAATGGTTTACGGCCCAATGTTGTCACGTTTATCGCCTGGTGTCTTCGAGAAAACTTGCTAAAACACTTATTATGGTTTATTCTCTCTACGAAAATTCACTTCATATCATCCTCCCAGTGTTGTATAAGTATTTTATCTATGACAAAGGTACGTAGTTTTAATTTATTTTAAATGTGCAGTTTGGACCCCAAAACGCCAAAATCCTCACATTTTCAAATCCCTTGGCTACTGGACGATTCCAGATGGGAAGTGATAGGAAGTTTGAATACAATGCTACGTTGTCGTATAAGTAATACTATGCATGAGACTTGCACGTGCTATTCACATTTTCTACCTGTTCTGATGCGACAGAGAGCACAGGGAACCCCATTTGTTCGGTCCATGTTTCCATGACAGCAGCCACAGGCTTGGAACTGGCATGAGACAGACTATCCCATAAGTCACCTTCAAAGAACAGAAACAGAAACAGAAAGCAAGAAGGGGTAAGCTAATGCCATGTGACAGCGCGGGGTATTGTAAGCGATAACGATCAAGGTGTCCACAGTTGATTGCCGCTCAGTTAATTATGCTGTAAATGTTGGTGTATTCTACCTTTTAAGCTGCAAGTATGACACATTTCTGTATGATTCTAAGATCAATCTGATCTTGCAAACTGACTTTACCTGTTGATGCAGCGCTGTATTCAAATTTTTTGAGGTAATGATTGAGTCCTTTCTTGAAGGCCTTAAAAGGACAGAATATTAAACAATGTTAAGCCTTTCATCAAAATAATATTCTCCTTACTTTTCCCAATATGTTTCTTATAGAAGAGTAGTAAGAAGTTGTTGAAATATCAAGAGAATTCATCTTGAATGATCATTTCCCTGATTCTCATGACCTCTCTTATCGATTAAGCATTGATCTTATAAGGAGAAATTGGGGGAAGATCACTATTGGATTTTAAAGGGTAACTGCGCTTTTTAAGGACGCTCAACCTTAGTTTTTTTTGCCGTGGGGTGTATGTTTTGAAATCAAAATTTCACAGGGAAGACATGCTTCGATCGCTTTCATACTTAACCAAGTTTATGAAATGTGATCAAAGTTTTATGTGTCACTGGTTTCCAAGCGACAGTGGTTACTATAGTAACGCCAGCTGATTGCCCTTTGTTTTAAACAATGTCGTTTTTCTCAAAATCTAGTCAGACACTTCATAATGAAACTTTTAAATTGTGTAGCACTCACGTATTACTAGCTGCAGACGAAGTTTCAAGAAAATTTAAAAGACGATTTTGGAGTAAATCAAAAATAATTTTTAGGGATTTTTAAGCAAAACAGTTATAAAGCAAATAATTTGCAGAAACAAAATATTTCCAAAATGCTCTCACATATTATTTTAAAATAGCCAGCCGTTAGAATAGTGATTGCAAAGTAAAGGACAACTATTATTTTATTTATCATTTTTCACTGCCGCAAATATCATAGCAGACGTTTTAGGAAACAACGACGATTTAAGCAAAATGATCAAAAGGTCATGTTTGTGGGTCATGATTGGTGGGTGGTGATTGGTGGGTCGTGATTGGTGGGTCGTGATTGGTGGGTTGTGATTGGTGGGTTGTGATTGGTGGGTTGTGATTGGTGGGTTGTGATTGGTGGGTTGTAATTGGTGGGTTGTAATTGGTGGGTTGTGATTGGTGGGTTGTGGGTCATGATTGGTGGATTTCGATCCATTTTGTCAGTTTCTGTTTTCAGGGGCCCAATCTTGCGCCATTTTCTCAACCAATCAGAAGTAAAACCAAAACCAATCGTGACTTGCTCGCACGCGTTTTCTCGCGCTTGGCGCCGCCGACATGTATTTGCTTCGAGCTCTGATTGGTTCATTGGATTGTCTGCGACTGCTGTGATTGGTCAGAGTAATTACTTTGGTTTTGGTTTTGTTGTAGCTTATTTTCTTTCTTTTAGAGCATTTTTCAATTGAGTGTCGTAAAACCAAAACCAAAGTAATTACTCTGACCAATCACAGCAGTCGTAAACAATCCAATGAACCAATCAGAGCTCGAAGCAATTACATGTCGGCGGCGCCAAGCGCGGGAAAACACGTGCGAGCAAGTCACGATTGGTTTTGGTTTTACTTCTGATTGGTCGAGAAAGTGGCGCGAGATTTTTCAGCCAATCACAAAGCGTAGCAATGAAAAACCAAAGCAATTGTGTAATTACTTTCGACACTCAATTGAAAACTGCTCTAAAAATGTAACTTACGTGATCCCCTACATACTGATGCAACATTCTGATAACTGATGCTCCTTTGCAGTAAGAGATGGCATCAAAAATCTCATCAATTTCTCCGGGATGACCGACAGGCACCTATACAAATATTATTTTTCACCGGATAATATCACAAACATTAAAATAATAATTCAAGATATTTGGAGAATTTTGTCATTTGCACTCGAATGGTAGTATAACTGAGATAAAACTTGGGATGCAGAAATATCACTCGAAAAGCTTGTAAATCTGACAATATTTTTTCGCGTTCTTCCAACATCCCACGCAGCATACATAAGAAAAAAAGAACCTTACTATATTTGTAAACATGTCAGTCGTAAATCATTGACTATTCACTAGTTTCAGTCAGATCACAGGATTATATTAGAAGTCCCACGTGGAAAAATGCTTTCCACTCTTGGAGACAGGGCATTCATCCATATCAGCTACGCCCTACCCAGCGAAATCAACCATCTTGGATCATTGTCAGTTTTTAAACGTGATCTTTAGACACACCTTTTTAGACGTGCTGTTAATTTGCGATGTTTGTCAATTCTGTATAATATATTCACATTTTTATCCTTAATTATTATTATTAAGTAGCTACGTATTTAGAGCGGTTTTACAATATGCCGGTTTCCAGTAACGTTGTCAGTGAAACATGATCAAAACTACTCAAATAAAATAACAAGGAATAAAAAAGTTTACCTCTATAGGGTGACTTCAATGTGGCAGACAATCATAAGAGAAAAAAAACATGAATTATGACATTTAGTAATTCAGATTTCTAGAGTACGTTTTCTTTAAAGTGCATATGAAGTAATTTTTTATTTTGTCTTTTTTTGGAGGCTATTATGTCTTTATTTCGAAACGATAAAAGAAATTTGTCAGAAAAAAATTTAAGGCCTCTTTTTTGCCGTCCAAAGTAGCACAATTTGCAGAAATCAGTGTCCCGGAGACTGGGAACGAGTTGTCGATATCCATTGTGTTGATGACGTAGAAAATACTTGAGATTCGTTATTTTGTATGCTCACAGTGTGTTTCGTTCCATTTCTTCAAAAGAATGTCAGACTGTGATTAAATTATGTCTTCTACAGAGTCTCTGTCAGACAGACAGAAAGTCGCCGAGGTCGAAGACTTCTCCTTTGCCGCCATGATACTCGTGAGTTGAAGTATTTTCTACGTCACAGCCTTGTAATACAATAGCTTTGGCCGCGCGCTCGATAGAGACACTTTCTGGCGGAAAATTCAAAACTTTCAAGCCGAATAATTTCACAATGGGAAGGATCTTTTCGATGAAACCCACAAATTTAGATAAAGAAAGTAAAGCACTATCAAACCATGGAAATTCTTTTTTTACTTCATATGCACTTTAAGTAATAAGATTCTCGTCACTTTTATCTTCACTAAATAAGTGCAGTAAAACCCCGTCGTACAATCACCCCGTTAATGCTCATCGCTTCTAACTTGTTTATCTTAGTAGCTTTAAAGGAAACCTCCATTGTTATCATAAATTGACGTTAAATTGTTGCAAATCAAGTCTAATTTTCAATTCTTTTAATAACGATTAGAAAGACAATTTTAGCGTTAGAGTACAAAAAAATTGGATTTGAATATCGTTTATTTTAGTTTTTTAACTTTCCTCGCGCTGCCATTTTGAACTTTTATGATTTCATTTGATTTTTGCCCGCTATTGTTAAAAATCGACGTTATTTTATATGCGACAATAGACTATTTTTTCGTATTCTCGGTTTTTAACTGGTAATAGCTTGCAGTCGAGGCTCATGCGGGACAATCTTTTCACATGCAAATATTTGAATGATATTCCCCCGCATGAGCCTCCATTGCAAGCTAGTTCCAGTTCAAAACCGAGAATACGAATATGGTCTATTGGGCAATCATATGATGTCTCAAAAATTCAAAATGGGGCGCGTGGGAAATATAACAACGAAAATGAAAGACCTTAGATAACAACGGTCTGGACCACCTCGGACACTTATTGAGAATTATATAACGTTATGTCGACGCTTAGAATTTTATTTTCAATAAATTTTTAAGTGTAAAAAAGAAAATCTAAAATCCCCACTCAGGATTGAACCCGTGACCTCAGCTAGGCTTAGGCTTATATAGCTTACCGTACTAGAGTACCACCTAGCTTCTCGGGGTGTTTAGGCCTAAATTAACTACATTAACTGCTAACCCTAACCTCAACTGAAAGCTAACCAGTTACTCCGTTATATACGTCTCAATAAGGCGTCCGCCGGCCGAGTTGGTCGAGGCCGTTGTTATCTAAGGTCTTCCAACGAAAATGGGCGATATTCATATCCAAATGTTTTGTACACTAAAATTGTATTTCCACTTGTAATTAAATAAATTGAAATTTACACTTTATCTCCAACAATTTAACGAATTTAACGTCAACTTGTTATGCAACAATCAGAAGCTTTTTTTTCTCCGGCAAATGTTTTACAAGTATGAATAGCTTTTTTAATTATAAAACCAAATATTAATGATCGCCGTTATTCGTTTTGTTAGTTGGAGAGATCATGTGACGAATGAAGCACTCTATGGAAAGGAAAGGAGACTCAGATTTAGTGGCCACTGTTGGAGAAATAAGAACGAAATAGTTTCACAACTGCTCTTCTGGGATCCAACTCATGGTAAAAGATCAAGGGGGCGACTGGCAAGAACTTATATTAACCAGTTGGCGACCGACACTGGAATGACTAGAAGTGATCTCTCTAATGCTATGGATCAGCGGAAGGACTGGCAGAAGTTAGTATAAAGCATTTGAGCGGCGCGCTCGAACAGATGATTGTTTAGGATGAATACCAGGGTAGGAAACTAATAATGTACTTATTGACTGAGTGGGAGGGCCAGATAGGAAAATATTTGGCTCGAGGTCATTGCGTATGGACTGAGCACAGTGAGGTCCGTGCGCCATGCCCGACCCAACTTAGTCGATAAGTATTTTATCATATGACCAATTTGGAGAAAAACATTGTTTCAAATTTTGACACGTAAGGCCGTGCGCTTTTGTAGCAGTGTCGTACGGCTTTTTTCGGTCCCGCTCGCGCAATTGCATACGGCCCTCATACGGGTAATTGGAACTAGTTTTGAAAACAACGCGCGGGTCATATGATTATAAAACTTATGTATCCACATCTACTTCATTTGTTTTGTAAGGAAAACAAATACCTGTTTCGTAAAGCATCGAGTTTTAGGGAGTGGGCTAAATCTGCACTAACAAACTGTGTCCACACGTCAAACTCAGGAAAACAATGATCGACAAGTAGATATTCCATAAATGATGCAAACCCTTCCTTCAGCCATAAATGCGTCCACCATTCCTGTAATCAAAAATGATTCATATAAGTACAGTGAAACATTTTATCAGTACAACCCTTGGGACAAATTACAGCCGATTTCACTGCAGTGTACAGACCCGGGCTATGTAAACATGGCCTGTTCCAAACAGGCATTAAGGGTACCCACAACCTTAACGGGTGTTATTCGGAAAAAAAAATCGTACACGCGCCAGTTTCAAGAGTAATCGTATCAATAACAAAATTCTCGATTGTGATTGGTCATCCGCACGCCTATTTGTTACGTAATTATCGCGTGGTCACGTGGGTGCCCCTTGTTCCCTCCGGACTCCTCCCCACCTCCCATCCCTAGCGATCGAGTTTGGATTGCTAATGGAACTGTTCTATTAAACACTAATAAAGTACCTGGAATGTTACGTATTACTTACCACTGTCACCTAGCAAGAAAAAAAGAAAGCAAAAAAGAAAGATTAGGAAATCCGGCTGGTTTTGTTTTTCCATGTCATGGCACATTTTAAAATTTTAAAAACAGCCATACATGTATAATAAACTTCTTTTAACTCTCAACAGCTCGCGACTATACTTGGAGAATATCGCCCTCGGGCCTTCTTGTACGAAAAAGACCTTGAGCGATATTCCCCCAGTATGGTCCCGAGCTGCTGAGAGTCAATAAGAAGTAATCTCCCACGAAACTAAAAATTCGAGCGAGTACAGACAAAACATCACTTGCCCCGTTTGGCGAGTACAATTTTCACTTTTGGGAAAATAATTCTCATTGTATCCATAACTTGTTTACATTCTAAAAGATATTACTTAAACTATGATATACGGTTCAACATGTGATAAACAACAGTTGTCGCGACTGCTGTTCAACAAGTGTTAGGCTCTGCCAATACTCTTGGCCTCGCCCCAAGTTGCGGGTAGATAAGTGAGGCTTCAATTTTGTGCGCATAACGCGAAGTCGCGAATTACTTGCCACGGGGCAGTGTTTTCCCTCTATTACGCCACATTGTTGTCGTTTAATTGCATCTCAACATGTTTGTTCCAAATAGCAATATAGGAACAGTGACATTAACAAATGTTGAACAGTGTATCATGTCATGTTGAATTGAATGTTGAATATCCTCCTCCGAAAGTGGATCGTTCAGATTACAATCTAAGATTGATTTGTCCCAAAATGGAACGAAAAATTGAAGTTTGATCGCAGAGTTCGCACATAGATTGGTTAAGGTGACTCGCTCGAAATAAAAAATGCGCTCAGGATGTAATTTCGCAATGGTAATTTTTTGGTTATAACTTCTTTGTTTTTACTCTATTGCATAATTCTTTTTGTATCTGCCAGTTGAATGAAGCATGGATTAATAAATATGAACCGATTTTCTTCAAAATAAATACAGGATCCAAAATCTGCATTTGCGCATACCCTTTATTTCATATTGAGGCCCTTTTAGAAAAAAATGGTCCGTTTCATTTGGCTCAAAATTTGGGAATCGACTTCCTTTGATATAGTCTAGAATGTGGCCAAGTTACAAAAACTTCATCGGAACAGAAACGCTGCAACAAAAATGCCGTCAACGTAGGAGCTTATTTCCATCCGAGGTGAAATATATATATTTATTGTGCCTCGAAAAAAAATAATCATGGACACTCAACACCAATAATTTGTATGGACATGCTGTAAGATGTAACGCATGCCTGTACAACATATTCTTGGTGTTGCGTGTCCATGATTATTATTTTTCGAGGCACAATAAATATTTGAAAGGAACGCAACCTAAAGGCTGGTTTTCACTAGCGCATAAGCATAAGCACAAGCCAACATAAGCAGACTCAGTAACGTGTTATTCATTAGTTCCAATTGTTTGAACAAAACAGAACAATAGGCACTAATGATCAACATGTTACTGAGTCTGCGTATGTTGGCTTGTGCTTATGCTTATGCGCTAGTGAAAACCAGCCTTAAGTTTCCGTCACTCTAAAAACTCCACTCACGTGTTGTACCAAGCAAACAATTTCTATCATCTTGGAAGCAAATTTATGTATAGGAAAGACATTTAACTGTAAAAGACACATTTAACCAGCATAATGAGAGAAAAAAGATATTATGAAAATAATTACCAAATTTCCAAACCACATGTGAGCAAGTTCATGACCTAAAAAATAACAATTGTTGTGTTAAAATATTTTTGACATCATGTTACAGCGCGACATGCCTTGCCATGCAACAAACTTTTTTTTGCAAGTTAGTCAATCAGGGAGCGCGAATTCAATTAACGAGCACCGGGCACGCCTTCTTGCAAAGTTGAGCACGATGGAATGTAATCTTGCTGCTTCGTGTTTATCACAGGAGTGTAAAATTGGCTACAAAATACGAAGATGGTATTCACTTTATTGCATGACACGTATCCGCAGTTACGAAAATGATGATAAGAATTAGCTGGTGATAGAACAGTTTTCAATTGAGTGTCTTTGGTTTTGCATTGCTACGCTTTGTGATTGGCTAAAAAATCTCTTGCCACTTTCTCGACCAATCAAAAGTAAAACCAAAACCAATCGTGACTTGCTTGCACGCGTTTTCCCGCGCTTGGCGCCGCCGACATGTAATTGCTTCGAGCTCTGATTGGTTCATTGGATTGTTTACGACTGCTGTGATTGGTCAGAGTAATTACTTTGGTTTTGGTTTTACCACACTTAATTGAAAACTGCTCTATCGTGGAAACTTGTACTAACAAAGTTTGTTAGGTACTCGCGGTAAGGCGCGTGACACTGTAAAAGTGCGAGCCTTAATCAAATTTATACCAATAGATCAAACTAACGGTTTGTGTGTTAACGATTTTATATGTTATTTAACTGATAAAGTTTTGCTCTTTATTCATGCATCAATATAACCCGTATGTGTCTGTTGTAACGTGCGATCGGATCCAATTTTAGCAGCGCATTTATATTCTCTTAGGTAGTCGCTCGCTATATTTCGTTTCCCCTTTTTGTCGCGAGAACGGTTTACCAAGCGATACGAAAATAAAGCCTATTATCTCAAGGTTGACTCTTTCGTAACATAATATTTGTTGAAGATGTATTTGAGGAGTTTCTCGATTGTCGGCTTTGGTTTTGTATTGCTTTACTTTGTGATTGGTTAAAACATTTGTGCCACTTTCTCGACCAATTAGAAGTAAAAGCAAAACCAATATGATTCTGCTCTAGAGCGGGTTTTCAATTGAGTGTCGTAAAACCAAAACCAAAGTAATTACTTAAACCAATCACAGAGCTCGCAGACAATCCGATGAACCAATCAAAACTCGAAGCAAATACATGTAGCCGCCGCCAAGCGCGGGAAAACGCGTGCGAGCAAATCACGATTGATTTTGATTTTACTTCTGATTGGCTGAGAAAATGGCGCGAGATTTTTTAGTCAATCACAAAGCGTAGCAATGCAAAACCAAAGCAATTACGAAATTGCTTTCGACACTCAATTGAAAACTGCTCTATTGCCCCAGTATTGAGTGTCGTAACGCTTAAACCAAGCGAATACAGAAATCTAATCCCCTCCTCCCCACCATGAACTTACTTTACTTACCAACAGTTATGGCTACACGTTGCCTAGCTGCTGATGACGAGTATTTTGAATCTATCAACAGGCAAGTTTCCCTTTTATGAGATGCGACAAAAAAAAGACAAATTAAGACATTATGCCACGTTATACAAGAGAGGCTTGATGAAGCTCATTACTGACTAACAAAGCAAAATATTTCCAAAATGCCGCAGCCGTTAAAATAATAATTGCAAAGTTAAGAACAATCATTATTTGAACGGCTGGCTGTTTAAAAATAATATGGGGGGTTAGGGTATTTTAGAAATATTTCACTTAATGCAAATTATTTGCTTTATTACTGTTTTGCCTAAAAGTTATTTTTTTTATTTACTTGAAAACCGTCTTATTAATTTTCTTTAAACTTTGTATGCAGCTAGTGATACGTAAGTACTACAAAAGTTTCATTGTGAAGTGTCTGACTAGGTTTTAGGAAAAACGGCATTGTTTAAAACAAAGGGCAATAAGCTGGCGTTGCTATAGTAACTGCTGTCGCTTGAAACCAGTGACAGATAAAACTTTGATCACATTTAGTAAACTTGGTGAAGTATAAAAGCGTGAAAGCAATCGAATGTCTTCCCTGCGAAATTCTGATTTCAAAACATACATCCCACGGCGAAAAAAACGGAGTCGAGCCTCCTTAAAAGGCAAGACGACCTGAACGAGGATGTTTGTTGTGATGGCTCAAGTTGGGTCCTGCTTTTGCGAGCGAATGAATCTACTGATGGTTTAAAATAATGACATGGAATCATTAAAACGTCATGTTACTTTTATATCGCTCATTTTTCTTTTAAAATGTTTGCTAAAATCTTTTGTTATTGGACATAAGAGTAGTAAATTTTATATTTAATTTTTTTTGCGATTGGTGGCCAGTAGATTATTTGGTATGGAATCATTTAACAATATTCAATATGCGAAAAACATATCACAGAATGGACAGTTTACCTGTATGTCACCAAACCCCAGTTTTCCATAGCTCCTGTGAAATATAAATGCAAAAGAGTATCAATAATCAAGTTTTTAACAATTATTGCTAATAATTTGACCACCGCCGTGCATGTACTGAACTGCCTGGCACCTGATGATTTAAGATTTATAAAACAACGGTTGTCACTATGCCTTGTGACAACGGGCCGGCAGTAATTGGCTTCACGCTGTTGCGGTTCACCCTGCCCTCGTTTGCTGTCTATTCTTATGCCCTGCATTATTGTAACAGTCCTGTAATCTTGTACTAGTAGTAATATTGTGAAAGTAATCTCGTGGCGAAGCTAAAAAGATAAAATATAGTACACTAGAATATGTAGATAACAGGATATCTGGAACACCTGTCCAAGTTGTCTTTAATTGCGCTGAATATGATCTCAAAGCGATGAAACTTGCGACACAATTCTAATGAGCGCCACCTTAGACCATAAGCAAACCTGTAACCACGCCTTTCTTACGGGTGTAATTATTCCTAACAAAGCGAGCTGCACATCGTTGTATGGCCTCCACCATAGACATAGTTTTTATTTTAGAAAACGATCGAGATTTTGTCCGAACCAGAAATAAGTAGTCGCAATTGGGTGGTCGTTAACTGGGGGTCGAAGGGCAGGGTTTCACTGCACATGCACACTATACTATAACAAACCTATCGGAAAGTCTTGAAGAGCAATCAGGTCAAGCTTCGGCAGAAGGTACGGAATTCCAAAATACTCTTTGTAAAAGGGCAGGCATTTCTTTGCAACCTATTGACAGGAGTGGATAAAACAGACAAGTCTCATGAATCAAATTCTATACACAGCTTTACTTGTGTGTGTTTAAGTATACCGTTACATTCCGAAAGTAGCGGCCCCCCATTACTTTCGGAATTAGGGAACTTAAGTAACAACGACGGCAAAGCCAAGCAAAGCGTCACTGTAAAAAAAAGGAATTTGCGCTCCTTAAAACTACTTTGTTCCAATGTGTTTAGCCTGTCTAATGTGACTGAATTGTCCAGCGCCCGCTTGCATAAAGCAACTTAAGATTAAGTGGTATTTCCTGCAACCATTCTCTATGTTCCGGAGGATTTTCGTGCGCGTTATAATGGATAACCCGACCAAAGGCGCACTAACGAGTATATGACAAAATCATTTGGAACGCAGGAAACGGTTGCAGAAATCTCAGTTGACTTAAGGTGCTTTATGCAACCGGGCCTAGGAGCCGAATTCGCAGGGACGGCTTTCAATTTCAAATAGAGAAAGGAAAATTAACCGTTGTGTGTTCACGTTCTCCACAAGACCTACAATTTGATCATTTGACATTGTTATTTTGCAGGGAACTGCAAAGAAATGCACCAAATGTAAAACGCAGGTACAAAGGCATTGTTTCGCTGTTTTTTTGTTATTGCAGTTGCTGTAATATTTCATCATGTCAAGGTAACGTTCAGGCCCCAGTTGTTCAAAAGGTGGATAGCGCTATCCACCGGATAAATCACTATCCAGTGGATAAGAATTAAGCCATGTGAGCGTCATTCGTCCTGAATCATCTGCGGTGCAAGACGTGTTTTTATCTAGTTGAGGTAAGTTGTCTTATTTATAGTGTTATCATTCCCCCCTTTATCTGCTTTCTCCGGTTTTTACGGTTATTTCACGGTTTTCTTGCGATTTATTTTGCTTTTAACCAAATTGGTATTTATTTCATTTTCAAACGCGTTCGTTCGGTGCCACGTGTGTTTCGGTTCTGGTTTTGTTTCAGACTTATTGTTTAGGCAAATGGCTCTTTCACCTCCCAAGGTCCTTATTCTAGGTCATTCGTTTGTTCGGAGATTGAGGGATGACCTTAGGTCGAACTTCGACTCGCGGGCGGACGAGAATTTCCATCTCTCGAGTGACGCCATTGTTTATTTGAGCGGCGTGGGCGGTCGTACGGTGAGAAAATTACGCCAGCATGACCTTGGCGTTGTTTCTTCGCGTAATCCCACAGTCATTATTTTGGACATCGGTACCAACGACCTGGTTGATATTAGGCCTGAAGTGGTGGGGTCAGAAATCGAAGAGTTAATTCGTTTGTTGTTGGATTCTTTTTCTGTGAGTGTTATTGGTGTCTGCGAAGTGTTACCTCGTGTTCAAGCGCCGTTTTTCAATGCGGCGGCATCGATACTAAACCAGTATCTTAACGGCGTTTTAGAACCCATTCCAAATGTTTTCTGTTGGAAACACAGAGGTTTTCGTGAACCCGCAGTTCACCCCTATTTACCTGATGGAGTTCACGTTAACGCGTTTGGTCAATACTGTTTATACCGCAGTTATCGGGGCGCCATTTTGAAGGCCTTAAGCATGCTTTGATTTTCACAATGTTGCTTTCATGAATCTCGACTTTCTACAGGCCATTGTTTGTGCTTTACCTCTCGATCTCGCCGAGATAGTTTGCATGGGCGGCTATCTCACGAATCCCTGTTGCTTATTGCCTTCAAATTTATTTTATTTATCCCCCAATTTTCGCCCAGGTTGATTTGATACTATCGATGTTGGATTCATATTATATTTAACAATGGTCCCTTGTTGCTCATGTTTGCATTGATATTATTGAGCCAGTTGCTCATACTGTTTTTGTAATAATGAACCTTTGTTTATCATATTGCACTTACCTTATGGAGCCAGTTGCTCATATTGTTTTTGAAATAGCGAATTTTGTTTTCTTTGTTATGTTTAATTTATATTATTGAGCCAGTTGCTCATTTGGTTTTTGAATTAGTGAGCTCTTGTGGCTCATGTTGAATTTATAGTATTGAGCCAGTTGCTCATCTTGAATTATTGAGCCAGTTGCTCATCTTAAATTTCTATTATTGAGCCAGTTGCTCATGCTGATTTTATATTATTGAGCCAGTTGCTCATATTGTTTTGATTGATTGTTGTTTTGAGGCCTTTTCGGAACTTGCTACTGCGGCGACTAATTTTTCGCCATGCTTGCTCCCGCCTTTTATATAGATTTTATCTATGTTATATAGATTTTATTATTTGCAGACTTTGTGTGTCCAGATACTGGCTTTTATCCTTTGTTACTTTAGATGCCTCCAAGACGCTCTCAGCGCCAGAAGCGCCCCTCGGCAGAGGCCTTAGAGGCTATAGTTGCAGCTCCCCAACGGCAGGCACGGAGGGTCGCTCAGGACGGTGCAGAACAAGGGCCTTCTGGTAGTGGGGCAGTAGTACCACCTGTTGTACCTCCTGGTTCAGGCAGTGACAGTGCACTTGGGAACGTCTCTCCAGCATTCCTGGACCAACTGGTTACACGTGTGACAGCAGAGGTGACCAAACAGTTACAGCCCCTTATGGCAACAGCAGGATCCCAACACTCCATACAGACCAGGGTGACCCAGGAAAATGGCACATCAAATTCAGGGAGCGGCCCAGTTGAGGTACCCGTTGTGGAAGATGCTGTCCGTGCTGTCGGTTCAACCTTGGCAGGTGAGGGGGGTATGTTGTCAGGGGCAGCAAAGCCAAAAGAGGTCTTCACCTCAGTGAATTTGCCAGTCGACGCCCGCGTCCCCGCCAAAATTAAGACAAAAATATGGCAGGAGGAGTTTATTGACTTTGGGTCGCTGCTGGTCCAACCGCACTTGGATGAAAAATTCCAAATTACCATACATAATTCTAAGGAGGGCTCATCTCCATCCTTGGCCCTGGAACCGTTAAATAAGGCTAAGCGAATAACGTCCATTGAGACATGGATCCAGGCCTTCCATGTCTTTGTGGGGGTTTATACGGGGCGTTATCCCCAAGAGGCCCCCGGCCTGATGAAATATGGGGCCACTATTCAGGATTTGGCTGCTAGGGGGCATAACTGGCGTTTTTACGATGATAATTTTCGGTTTTTAAGGCAATCCCAGGCCACAGCCCTCCCCTGGGGTAATATTCACTGGGAATTGTGGCTTCGGTCCCAGAACAGTCCTACGAGATCCCCACCCCTCATTGGGAAATCAGTTTCTAATGGCCAAGTTCCTAGGGGTTATTGTTATAAGTTCCACAGGGGTGGTGATTGTTCTGGGTGTTCCTTCAAACACTCGTGCTGGAAATGTGAGGGCCTCCATAGGGGTTTACAATGTAATTTTCGTACCTTCAGCGGAAATGGAGTCAATTCTTCTCAATTTCGGGGACCCAGGAAACCCCCCAGCAGCCAAAGCCTCCCCCAGCCATCCCCAGCAAAAATTGCTGCCAACACCCGTAAACCTTGATAATTTGATGTTCTTTCTTTCGGGGTATAACCCATCAATTGTTGAATTTTTATTCCATGGCTTTCAAGGGGGCTTTCCCTTGCATTATGAAGGGCCCCGTTCTTCATGTCAGGCTCCAAATCTACTTTCTGCTATTCAAAACCCTGGGGCGGTTGATGCTAAACTTGCTAAAGAGCTTGAAGCCCATCGGCTTGCAGGTCCTTTTTCCTCCCCACCTTTTTCCTTGTTTCGGGTATCCCCACTGGGTTTAGTGCCTAAGAAAACTGAGGGCGAATTCCGACTTATCCATCACCTTTCATTTCCCAGAGGTTCATCTTTGAACGATGGAATTCCTATCGAGCATACTAGCGTTTCCTATGCCACAGTGGAGGATGCAATTCGAGCTATCAAAGCTGTTGGCTCCAATTGTTACTTGGCAAAAACTGATATAAAAAATGCATTTCGGATAATTCCCATTCGCCCTCAGGATTATAATCTGTTAGGGATATGTTGGCGAGGATTGTATTACTTTGACCGGTGCATGCCGATGGGCTGTTCAAGTTCATGTAAAACTTTTGAAACCTTTTCTACCGCCATCGAATGGATTGCCCAGAATAAGTTGCATATTCCTTATATTTTGCACTTGCTGGATGATTTCCTGATCATTGGCCCCACACAAGTTATATGTAAGAAACAATTAGAGTTGTTTTTAATGCTTTGTCGCTGGCTGGGCATTCCCATGGCACCAGAGAAAACCGCCGGTCCGTCAACAACTATGGCATTTGCAGGCATTGAGTTAGACTCAGTCCTGATGGAAGCTCGGCTCCCCCAGGAAAAAATTGTTAAGTGTCAGGATTTAATTTCGGCCTTTCTTAGACGTCAAAAAGTTACTCTCAAGGAAATCCAATCTTTAACAGGTTTACTGAATTTTGCTTGCACAGTAGTTGTTCCCGGCCGGGCATTTTTACGCCGGTTAATTGATCTTACCCTTGGTGTTAAAAAACCTCATTTTATGATTAAACTCTCTAGGGAAGTGAAGGAGGATTTGTTGGTTTGGCAGAATTTTCTTTCGGGTTTTAATGGCCGTTCTCTTTTCCTTCCTGATTATTGGGGTAGCTCTCACCAACTTAAATTGTACACTGATGCCTCTGGTGCCCTTGGTTTCGGTGCCATTTTTGGCAAGTTCTGGTGTTATGGGGAGTGGCCTGATAGCTGGCGGCATCGCAACATTGCATTTTTAGAGTTCTATCCCATTGTGCTCAGTTTATACCTCTGGGGGCATGAAATGCAAAATAGCCGCATACTTTTTTTTACAGACAATGAGGCTTTGGTGCACGTCATCAATAAGCAATCTTGTCGAGATCGGGATTTGATGTTTTTTGTTCGTAAGCTGGTGCTGGTGTGTCTTCGTCACAATGTTTGTTTCAAAGCTAAGCATATTCCAGGCCTGCACAACAAATTGGCTGATGCTCTATCTCGGTTACAATTGCAGACCTTCCGACAGCTGGCTCCAGCTTACATGCACCACCTGCCCACAGAGATACCTGGTCATCTGCAACCGATCAATTGGCATCGATAGCGTCATTTTTGTTGCGTTCAAGCCTGCAGCCCTCGTCCATTCCAACCTATCAGCGTGCTTGGAAGCTTTTTCAAAAATTTTATCACTTAGTATTTCAACAACCCTTTTCTGCGCTTCCAATTTCACCGTCCGTTTTGGCCTTGTTTATAGCATATTTGTTTAATTCTCAATATGCCCCATCCACTGTAACCACATACATTTCAGCCATTGGTTATTGTCATAAGCTCATGGGTTTTTCAGATCCCGCAAAAGTGTTTTATGTCTCCCAAATGCTCAAAGGCTACAATAAGGTGGGTTTTCGTCTCGACAGCCGTCTTCCCATCACACTGCCAATTTTGGATAAATTGATCTCTGTAGCTACCTCTTTAGAAGGTTCTGCTTACCAAATATGTCAGTTTCGGGCCATGTGTTCCCTGGCCTTTTATGCCTTCTTACGTATAGGTGAAATGACATCAGTCCCCGGGCGTGATGCTAATCCTCCCCTTAACCTTTTCCAGCTTACTAAATTACTAAATTCAGCAGGGGACTTAATAGCCTTCAAGTTGACTTTTGGAAATTTCAAGCATAACTACAATGAACGCCCCTTTTCAGTTGAGGTTTCACGGCAGCCTACTTCTTGTCCTGTTGACTTGTTATCCAAATATTTGGATATGCGAGGCACTAGACCAGGTCCCATATTTGCTACAGTGGATGGGTCACCAGTGTCTCGATCAAGTTTTTCAAACCGGCTTTCAATGGCCATTCAGTTATGTGGTCTGGCCCCCTCGCGCTACAAGGGGCATAGTTTCCGTATCGGCGCTGCATCGCATGCTGCAGACAAAGGGTTCTCTGACGCACAAATTCGCTTGCTAGGTCGTTGGAAATCTAACGCCTTCCAAAGATACATAAGAGTACCCAGTCTTTGTTCTTAATCAGCTGTAGATAATTTTCATCCGGCAAGTGCAAACACCTTTAGGGAGTGGTTGGCCCAGGAGATTCAGTTTGCAAGGGCGGCTGTTTTTCGCCCTGGGTTAATCATTTGCTTACTTTCTTATATTCTTGGGGTTTTTGCCACTGAGGCCTTTAGGGCTACCTTCTAATGTTGGATATGGTTTCCCCAGTAGATACAGTTTGCAAGGGCGACTCTTTTTTACTTGGGGTTACCATTTGTCTCGTTTGTCTCGTATTCAGGGATTTTTGCACAGGGGGTTTTATGGTTAATTTTAATGTAGCAAGTACAGCTGTTAGGAAGTGGTTGACCCAATAGTTTCAGTTTGCAAGGGCGGTTGTTTTTCTTTGGGTTATCCATTTCCATAAACAGTTTTGTCACCATGGAAATTCTTGCTAGCCATAATTTTGAATACACATTTAAGGGTTGCTTATCGGGTGGATTCAGTTTGCAAGGGCGGCTGTTCCATATGGTTTGCTTCCATATATATTTTCATTTTTCTTATCATGTGGGTGACACTCCTAGTTTGTGCTGCGTTTGCCTGGGGTGGGGCGGCTTATGTGCTCAGAGCACATATGCTTTGGCGTTTTCAGTGCCCGCACCTTTACTGGGCCAAACTATGTATCAGAGATTTTAATGATGATACTTGGTATTTAAATAAAAGCGGCTATGGGTCTTTGCCCATAGCCATATTAGCCAATTCTTTGGTTTTGTTCATTGCCCAGTAAACAGAGCTCAGGCAAGGCAGCACCAGGGGGGTGTGTCATTTGAAGGGGTTAGGGGAAAAGGCATAAATGAAATATTTGCTCGCAAATAGAATTTTTATGTCTTTTCCCCGTTGTTAGTGTTTATTTATCCGAGTAGTCCTAGGACCTGGGGAGGAGTTATTGGGGATTGAATTTATCCCCCTCTAGGCTTGAGGGTGGGTCACATGACCTACAAGCCATGTGAGCGTCATTCGTCCTGAATCATCTGCGGTGCAAGACGTGTTTTTATCTAGCCCCCCTCCTCCCCATGTCCTGTCCACTTTGGTTTTACTTACTGCTTAGTTTCGTTTTCAGTGCCCGCACCTTTACTGGGCCAAACTATGTATCAGAGATTTTAATGATGATACTTGGTATTTAAATAAAAGCGGCTATGGGTCTTTGCCCATAGCCATATTAGCCAATTCTTTGGTTTTGTTCATTGCCCAGTAAACAGAGCTCAGGCAAGGCAGCACCAGGGGGGTGTGTCATTTGAAGGGGTTAGGGGAAAAGGCATAAAATCCTTTGAGTTATCCGCTGGATAGCGATTTATCCGGTGGATAGCGCTATCCACCTTTTGAACAACCGGGGCCAGTACGTACGAACCAGAACAGTCCGCCATCAACCTGGGGTGCTTTTGCATGGTATCAACTGTTTGATTGTTAGTGTTTCAAAATTAGCTTTCTTTCTCCTATCCCGGCCGTCTTCTTTAAAACTCTTACAATTTAGTAACTCGCGCACAAGTCGCATCTTCGAATTGCGTGTGTAAACTAGCGGTGATTTCAGTGCGATTTGGGCGCGATTTGTCGCGCAATGTCGCAGAGGATTCGAACATGGGAAATCACAGCAAATCAAAGCAAATATCGCACCCGAATCGCACAGGAAATCGCCGCTAGTTTACACTTGCGACAAAAGTTGCATTGGAAAGCGCGACAAAAATCGGATCAAAAATCGCATGTGTAAACGGGCCTTTACAGGTGAAATAAATGTCAGAGAACTTTACTAAACCTCTAAACTGAATTGTCCCTGGGCAGCTTTTCTCTGCGGTGTATAAACCCTGATGGTTACTCCATCAGCATCGTTTCCTTCAACAAAGTCAAACTCTCCAACAATAAATGCTACCAGATAAGTGGACATGTTCGGTGTCCGGGCAAACTTTACCACCTTGAGGGAAGTATCGTCAATGTGATCTTTTTCCTCTATTACATTCTATAATCAAAAACAAAACAAATATACATGTTGTATAATATATTGTGCTGCATGCCCTCTAACAAAGATTTATACACATTTCTGACAACTTAATAGCCTGCGCAGACATCTCCTAAGGAAATAGGATATAATTATGTGCAATCAATTGCAAAAAAACTTTATAAAAAAAAAATATTGTATTTTTGACACCATAAATTGATATTTTTTTAATTATCAATTTATGATGAAAAAAAGTAAACCCTTATTAAAAGAGTTTTATGGAAAACAATCATTAATAAATAATTCATTGATTGCTTGAACATACCATTTCTCAGAGAAGAAAAGTGTCATCGGTATCAAGCTTTGGCAATGATGGTTTCTCATCAATAGCTATCTGTGCGCCAAATATGAGCGAAATCGGACAAACTAATTTTTTCCAAATTTTCCATACATTCCTTGTAAAATTTAGAAGAAATGTATGGAAAAAGTGAAAAAAAGAATTAGTTTCTCCAATTTTGTTTATTTTTAGTAGAGAGTTAGCACTTATCTGGAAAATAAGTCTGGAAAAGTTTGGAGTTCATCTGGTGAAGGGTCTAAGAGAAATTGCTGGAAGAAATTTGAAAGTGTTGAGCCTTTTTACGACACTATAGTGACCCTTAATGGTTGCTCGCTTACTTAGAGTGAGAGAAAGCCAGTGAGCGACCCTGGATAGCACTATACGAACCCACTAATTTGTAAGCTATTATGCTTACCTGAAAGAAAAGATAAGGAAAACTACAGTATCATTTCAGAAATAAAACATAAAATAATGCATACACTGTAGCTGTTACCTTGTTAGACAATGCTACTTTGTCTTTAAACATAAGAAAAGTACAGTATCATTTCATAAATAAAACAAAAAATGATGCATAGCTGTTAATTACCATGTTAGACAAAGCTACTCTGTCTTTCGGCACAACCAAGGTGATGTCGAAAGTACTGCGAACAGCTGGCTCATCCCAGCAGGGAAATGCCCGGCGAGCACCTGTTGGCTGTTGATGGAATAACAGTATTTTAGTCACTAAATTGAGTTGATCATCATTGCAGGTACCAATGGCAGATGCAGACTCCTTTTTTTTTCTAGGGTAGCAGCCTGACATAAAGAAGGCAATGGACAGATTTGAAACAACTTGGAACAAATAGACATGGGGGTGTTAATTAATTAAATTTTGCATCCTCTAGAGCATTAATCTTATCAGTCCTTTTCTTGTGTTCTCTGTGGAGGCACAGTCAGATGTAAACTGTGAATCCTTCGACAAGAAACTGTGTGGAAGCAAAATTCAGAAACATTTCCAACACTGTTGCCTTTTTTATGGAGTAGTGTAGTGGTTAGCACTTTAGATTTCAGATCAGGCTGTTGTGTTGTTTTTTTAGTCAAGAAATATTACTCCACATAATGCTTCTCTCTACCCTGGTGTAAACTGGGTATGGGTGACAAAATGCTGGGGGTAACCCTGCGATGGACTGGCATCGCATCCAGGAGGAGGAGCAATCGATACCCCTAGTTGCTTCATGCAAATGGAACCCGGGTTAAACTCCGGCCAAGTGCGCCACCTGTGGCTCATGTGCGATGCAGAATGCGGAACAAATTTGATAACATGACAGACCCATATTAAGCAAGAAGCAATTCTTAATTTAGGCATTAATGCAGATGTTAAAGTACCTCAAAGTGTGTAGCAGCACAGAACTTCTCACTACCATCTTCCCCTGTGTATTTGCACCTGTAGAATCCTTTTAACTTGTTGTTCAGTTCACCAGTAAAATCCAAGGACAGCAAACCTCTTCCCAAGGGTAGGGGAGAGGGGAAACTAATGGTAACTGTTTCATCTGTACTGCTGTAAGAGATGTTTGTTGATGGGTAACCTAACAAGCAACAAGCAACGATAAAAAATATTAAATTCATGCCCATGAACTTCAAGATTATTTCAAGCTGTTTTCTATTCACAATAATATCTGAGTGGCAAACGTTTTTCTCATCAGTTTTTACACATTTATGATCAATTAATCAAGGATAACAAAAGTTGAAGTTGAAGTTGAAAGGAGGTTGAAAGTTGATCATGACACTCATAAGAAACAACTCTAAAGAATTATTTTGTTAGTCATGTAGCTCCAGACGTTTGAGCCAGTTAAACCTGCATTGAGTCCAAGGTAACTGCTAAAACGTTTGTACCAACTTTAGGAGTTAATTATAAGTAAATTGGCCACTATAAAGAAACTCAAAAGCTGAGGTTTCAAGCATTTAAGCTCTCCGTCAGAGCAAAGCAAATCATCTGTTAGCTAGTGCACTCCACTCAGACAAAGAGGCCAAAGGCTGGAAACTCACTTCACCTCTCCATCTATGCAGCTCCACATTTAATCTTGAAAACTAAGCCTTATTATCCTTAAAAGGAAATGGATTTCTGTTAGGCATTTACTATGAGAGGTTCAAGACTTGACAGCTTGTGTTTGAGTATACACATGGTGGTGCATCTAGACAGGATGTAGGTGTGAGCACCTGGGTGATCTGGAGGACTGACCACACTGTGTTTTTCTTTATTGAAGTTCTGATTACATATGAGGCTGTTTACTGCATTTTCAGAGCAGCACACTGTTCAGATCAGTTTCAAGCTACATCGTAAAATACCAGTTATAAGCCACCACACCCAACCAAAACACCCCCCACCCCCCTCCTCACAAGCTTATAAGCCCTTACTTATAGGCCCATCAGTTGGTAACAAAACATTTTTCCGGTTATACCCCCTCCTCCACAGTTCCTTAACACTTTACGAAAAACTAAAACAACGCTCATTTAACACAATATATTTTGCTTGCCAGCCAATTAAACCCTTACTAAATCGTATAAGCCCAGGGCTTATAATTAACCTGGCCAGCATTTTAGGGTAGCAGTGATGAAAAGAAAACAACTTGCTATTCAATAACAAAGTGGTCACAGATATCCCAACAAGGAGCCTTCTGGCTACGACCCAATATCACAGATATTTAGACTTATACTCACTGAGATCCCCAACAGAAAAAGCCGCCGATTTAACAGTTATATCCATGCAGTTGATGATCACTTTCTCTGTTTCCTTCTTAACCTTTGAAAATTATAAAAATGGAATCATTCCAATTTTATTAATAAAAAAGGATATGTCTGATTAGTTTGCTTGAAAAAATTTAAAATGCATCAAAAGGTGAATATTTATTCACAAAATAATATTATGAGTGCTTGTCAATTTCTCCCCCATTTCTCCCCCACAAACTTCTCTCGGCTTAACATGCACTGCCAACAAATATGGTCCAACATTCTTTGCAGTGTAGCCAAAGAGCCAATCATCACTGTCTTTTACATTATAAAGTAACTCCTGCTGTACTGGTACTTAGACCAAATTTGCACTGATCACCAAAATTATTTATACTGTATTCACATTCACTTAATAGATGGCTAGACGAGCACTAATTTCTGTCTTTAACATACCTAAAAACTCCCTTCCATATTTATTTCAAATAATTTCCTCCCTTGATGAACTTATAATGATAAGATTTCGTACAACCCCTCCTACATTAATCATGCATCATGTATGCACTATTGTTTTTCTTTAGGCATTCTATTGTATAATCTTTTGTTTCAGTTATACAAACAGTATGCGTGCATAACTATTATTTATGGAGTTATATGGAAATCTTTCCTTTATAACCTTTGGACAGAACTATCAAAACTCATTTCCCATATAAACCTTAAGGGCCTGATAACATAGCCAGGCTGGCTCGCTTTTGCCAAGATCTCAGCTCATCTGTTTAGACACAACAAAAATCAACTTTGCGATTTCATGACAACGGGTCAGCCCAGTTAGCCAAGATCCTGGTATCACAATACCAAGATCCCAGTACATAAAACATGGCAGACAAGGGGACCAACCGGGACTTAAAAATATGCGTCGCTTTCAGCCATATTTAATCAAAAATTATAATCCTTCCACAAGTTGCCAAAATGCCATTGTAAAACGAGTGATGGGCTCAGTTGTAACACTAATGACGTCACTAGAACCCAGGTCCTTGTCTAATATGCCCAATTTGCTTCGCTTGTTAAAATATGTTCCCGCCACTTCAGGTTACTTATTTTCCCATCAAAATAATTCTTAAAACACCTTTTTCAGATAGTTTTCACTTTATGCGCACTTTAAGACATAAATTTCAATATTTCTGGTCGTGACAAATTAACATCGACCTACAGTAGGTCGGACACCTTATTGAGAATATATAACGTAATGTCGACACTTAGAATTTTATTTTCAATAAATGTTTAAGTGTAAAAAAGAAAATCTAAAATCCCCACTCAGGATTGAACCTGCGACCTCAGCTAGGCTTAGGCTTACATAGCCTACCGTACCACTGTACCACCTAGCTTCTCGGGTTGTTTAGTCCTAAATTTAACTATATAAACTGCTACCCCTAACCTCAACTGAAAGCTAACCAGTTACTCCGTTATATAAGTCTCAGTAAGGTGTCCGACCTCCTGTAGGTCGATGTTAATTTGACATAACCTATAGTTCTTGATCAGGGAGCACACACTATAAATTTCATGAGTTTAATCAAAATAATAACACATATATAAGTACCGCACATTAATATCGTCGGGGGAAAAAAAGCACACACTTACCTCCACATCTATAACTTCTTTGCCACTGAAAGTAAATTCCGTGACATTTGGATGTAAGGTCAGTGCATAATTCTTTGGAGCCACGTTTGTTGGCAGTCGCTCAAAAGGTTTCTTTGTCGAGGCCATTATCCTTGCTTTAGTACTAAAACTAGAAACAACTAGTCTAGATCTAAGAAAAGTTAAAGGTCGAAATACGCTGCGAAAAATAATTTTGACGGTATTTTTTTTTTTTGCACCCGCGAAAACGAGAAAGGTAGAAATCAGGGACCCAGTCCTTTTCGGTTGGGTCGTCACGCCAGGTCTAGCTGCGTGACCAATCTGGCGTGACTAACCGTTACATCTCTAGCCTGTGAACAGGCCTCCTTGCGGGCCCCTTGCGGGGGTATGACGAAAGTAGATAGCGGCGAAAAGAAAACTCGCGCGAGGAAAAGACGGCGAGCGAAGCGAGCCGCGGGAAAACTGGGGAGAGGGGAAAAGCAGGCTATTTCATCTCTGAATCGCCAAGGACATATGATATACGATTTTGTAGGGTGTCAGCTCCATTGAACACCTCCATTCTCTATTTTCGAATTGCCCATAAAACACTTTGTTTGCCCCCCAAATTTTGCATAAACTGTGGTTTGTGAATGCTCTTGTGAGTACTGCATATTCCAAAGAGCATTTTAAAACAACAGTTTATGCAAAATTTGGGGGGCAAACAAAGAGTATTATGAGCAATTCGAAAATTGAGAATTTTATTAGGTAAAATTATATATTCTATGGTATTGTATTCTATTGTATTGTCGTTCTTTTGTGTTCTAGAATTCTCTTGTTTTAACAAAAGAATAAGTGTTTCCCCTAAATCGCGCATGGTATACCAAAGGAACACGGTGTTAAAATTAACTACGAGTAACGAGAAAGTATTCTCTATTACACTTTGTTTGCCCCCCAAATTTTGCATAAACTATTGTTTTGAAATGCTCTTGGGAATATGCAGTCCTCCCAAGAGCATTTACAAACAATAGTTTATGCAAAATTTGGGGGGGGGGGGGGGGGGGGGCAAACAAAGTGTATTATGGGCAATTCCAAAATAGAGAATGGCTTAGGGCCTGGTCGCACTACAGTCAAAAACAAAAATTAGCCCGTGCAAAAATCGAGGAAAACAAAAGAAACCGATCCGGTGGGATACGCTTTTTGTAGAATGTTTTTGTTTTTTTGTCATTTTGCACGAGCTAATTTTTGTTTTTGACTGTAGTGCGACCAGGCCCTTATTGTCTCTCTTGTGCTAAAAAAAGGGGGGTTCTTGTTCTGAGCTGGGGCGCTTATTCTAGGGCGGCGCCTTTTGATGTATCTGATGTTATGAGCGGCACTTGGCTTATTCAAGGGAAAGTAAGTTCTTGTCCACATGCGAATACTGTCTCTTCCCATAGAGGCGAACGCTCTCAGCACCGGGAGCGATGAGAGGCGGCTGTATTCGCAGCCCGTCGCCCCGGGGGGGGGGGGGGGGGGGGGGGGGGTACACGGGTATATTTTGGGTGGGTATGTGCCGCCCGGGTCTCCAAATTTGGACCCCGTTTTGGAAAGAATTTGCACTCAAAATGATATCCCGTTCTAGAAATAGGTCAATTTTTAATACCCCGTTCTAGAAAAAATGGCTGCTGATAATTTGAAGCTTTCGTGCGTTCGAAATATTATACCCCGTTCTAGGAAATGTCTCTAAAATGGATACCCCGTTCTAGATCAGGAGTCCCAAAATCACGACCCCGTTGGGCGGCACATACCCGTATAGGTATTTTGGGTTATATTTTGAATATAAAAGAATAATAAATCGGCCGCCATTTGTGAATAGGGTCTCTTGTTAGAATAACTCAAGTTCTCAACGTTTAAGTGGTTAACAACACACTCAGTTACATATTATTAGAATCAGTCAGTTTATCCATTGGTGTCAAAACTATTCTATAGCAGAATATAAGATGTTCAAGTCCAAATAAAAACCCGGAGAAATTCGCTGTTCTCCTTTACAAACATGCTACCGGTTTGATAGTAATGGCCAAAGGGCTTATTATTTTATCCACTGGATAAGCCTATCCAGTGGATAAAACTGTTATCCACCGTATAATGAAACAAACTCATTCCGACTCTTTTCTTGTTTTTCCGTTCAGTTAAAGACCCAGTTTTACCCAAAATGCATTGCGCGCTGCGCGCATCGGCGGCCATTTTCTTGATGTTGACAACTCCGATAGTTCTTGTCCATTTGCATCGGTCATGTCAGTCGTTAAACTTTGTCCTTAGCCATTTATTTAAGCATTTAACTGGCAAAACTATAGAACGTATTTTAACAGAACAAGTTTAAGGAGAACAGAAGCACGAGATGATGCAATTGCTTTCCACGCGATTGAATGTTTGCCGCGAGAAAAGCAAAACCCCGGAAGCAAAGCAAAACAACAGAGGCGCGTGAAGCATGATGAACAATACTGGGTCTTCAATTCCTGTCACTACCTGCACCGTTTGGACTAGGACTTAGTGTTCGTAATATAGACAATCTTTAATAGTGGGAGTGATTTATGGTTAAGTTTATTTGTGTTCACTTAATGTGTCGACAGTCATTCCCTCCCCACCCCGGCATCTTCCCCCGGTAAAGCCCCGGTCAAATGCAAAAATGCCCTCTTGACAGGGACCGTACCAAGCCTCATCTTCATCACTTTCTGGACTAACACGTTTTGCAGGTTTTATTCCCCACTATACGAAGACAACTACGATTCTAAAGGCCGGGGGTATGCACGAGGGGAGAGGGGGGGGGGGGGGGGGGGGGGGGAGAAAGATCACGTTTGGAACTGAATGATACATGATACCGGTCCAAAATCCCGCACCAGTACGATTCATATCGGTACGAGTATGGATAAAAACTCTTATTCCGGAACGAAAATCCACACCAATACCATGTAAACTCCGAACGGTCTTTCGTTTGTCGGTCGTTTTTTTTTTTCGTTCTAGAATGAAACTCCTACAACCATAAAAACGGTTGATAAAAACACGGAAAACGGAAATCCAACCAAAGAAGGTGTTTGCACACTGAGTGATAACGTCTTAATTTAAACTACATCTGGTACTTTTTATAGTCAGTGAGCAAGAAACGAGACAACATGCTTAGAAGCATTTCAAAAGACAGTGTTAAGTTAATAGCCTGCATCGCATCAATTACTTTGGCATCCTCCAAAGTGTTTTGTGACGAAACAAAAACGGCTGCGAAGGTGGTTGTAAAAGTGTGAAGTAAAAGACAGGTCTTCTAATATCCTTTCTCCTTCAGCGACGTGCTTATCTTGTTCGATTCACGTGATAGCCATGTGCAGTTAAGGCGGATGTTCTCCAACGATTGCTGAATGGTTCTCTCAGCAGCAGGAACGGTGCGTTTGGAGAAAAAGTCCTAAAAACGAAAAAAACGGCACGAAAACACTTAGTTCTTCAGTGTAATTTTCTAAGATTTGCGATGAAACTAAAAAGGTGAGCCCAACGACCCACTGAAACGAGGCAACATTGTTGGAAAATGTTGCTGAATTTTTTCGGAAGCATTTTGTTTCCACCTGACAAACACTTCAGGTGATGTTACATGAGGCAAGTTTTCCTTGCGACTTGCACCGCAACGCTGGCGAGAGCATTGCGAGACAAGTTGCAGATAACATGTTACACATTTGCAACTTGCCTCGCAACGTTGCGAAAAGTAGGAAAATGTTCAACCGTTTTCTGCAACTCAGCGCAAATTTCCGAAGAGAGGGTTAAGGTCTGCTTTTACAGAGCGCGAGCGCGACCACGAACACGAACGCGACCACTGGGACTTTCCGCGCGAAAGTTCGCACGAACCACCTTCATACAGAACGCGGTAATTCGGGCTGTGACAGTCGCAATGTGTGCTGCCATGCACCATCTCATGAAAATGGCACCAAACGCATCAGACACAGATTCTGATGACATCTTGGCATTTTACCTCTCCACAGGAAGGAGGAGAAGGAAAAGAAGCTACAAGCGTATATCTGTACACCCGATTTTTCTCTGCGTCTTAAAAATCACGACGGCCTTTGTCGTATAAAATTAGGTGTTTTTCAACTTCCACATTTAGCAGTTCAGTTTTGTCCGACATGTTGTCAACCGGTGCGCTACAAAGTCAAATATTTTACGCGTTCCGCGTGTCACCTGAGCTGAGTTACACGAAAACAAAAGAACTGATTGGTTGACAAGAAATAGTTCGTGCGACCATCGCATAAAAATTCGCTATTTCGGCAATCTCTGCGAATTTCCGCACGAACCAATTTCCAGCCACGTTCGTGGTCGCATTTGGTATAAACGGATTCATACAAATAGCTTATACGCAATCCATTGCGAACGCCGCGTTCGCGTTCGTGGTCGCGTTCGTGGTCGCGTTCGCGTTTGTGGTCGTGCTCTGTATAAACAGGCCTTTACACGCGCAATTTCATCCGCAACTTGTCTCGCAACAGCTCTCGTCAGCGTTCCGCTGCAAGTTGTAGGTAAAAAAAATTACCTCGTTTAACAACACCTTCACACTCAACAGACCATATTCTATTCTTGGTATTAAACCGGAACTAGCTTGCAAGGAGGCTCATGCAGGGAATATTATTAAAAATATTTGCATGTGAAAAGATTACCCCGCAAGAGCCTCGACTGCAAGCTAGTACCAGTTCAATACCGAGAATACGAATGCAGCCTATTGAAAACCACTTTTGCATGTTTGAAGTTACTCATTTTAGGAATTCATAGCTTTTCTTTGTTCTTATAAAAATCTCAACAAGGCCATGTTAATAACTTCCGCACCAAATATCAACCGAAAAAGTAAAATGTTATAAACACTGAAACCAGTCTTACCTCGACCTCTTTAGCAGACTCTTCAGTGACAAACATTTCCGTGGTCGACTGCAAAGAAAAAGCAAATAGAATCTTCATTACGAATTTGGAAACTAAGGCTTCACTTATTTTATCGTTACTTTAAAAAGCCAAACGCCTTTTTTTTCCCTTCATTCACGGCGGGAAAATTGCGCGATATGACGTAAAACGCTTCGTGAAATCATTAATGCGCTTGCGCATTGCCGTATTTCTGGAGTTACAGAAGCGCAAATTTGGTAATTTTTCCAGTTTTATTGAGCAGCTCGAAAATCGATCAGTGGATAGTAATAATACCCGTGAAATGAATAGCCAATCAGCTATTTTTCCGCCCTGTCATCCTGATAACGATGTTGGCAACATCGGAACGCCGACTTACGTTAATCATCATATTAAGTTATTTACTGGACCGCGAAAAAATAAAACAAACAGGATAAATAATAAAATAAGTCTTAAGCCTGGTGTTCACTAGCGACACAAGTATAAGCACAAGCATAAGCGTAAGCGTAAGCTTATGTCCAGTGAAAACGGACCCGACAAAAGTATAAGCGCAAACATCAGCTTAAGGATCTATCTTCTGCTTGTCGTTTTCACCTCCGCTACTACTACTATGCTTACCCCCAATAGTGAAAAACAGCCTTTACAAAAGGTGTTAAAGGGATAGTATCACGAGGTTCCACGCGCGGCACTGTTCACTATTCTTGCACCGGAATTTTGGACATATCACTGTTAAAAGTGATTTTTTCTTTCTTTTAGCTGTCAAAACGGATTTTTTGATTCAACAAATACCTTCACTTCTCGACGGCCTTTTTGAATTTGCGGAATCAAACTTGAAAAGTGGGCCGACGTTTTCAAGTTTCGACCTCGTGATACTATCCCTTTAAGTAACGCTCCACATAAGAACTACAGTGAACTTCATTGTTCTGCGGCATTGGCTCTTTCTCACATAGAATGTCTTTGATTTCAAGAATAGGGGAGGAGCTAATGGTTTATAATTATATTTCAGTATAAAAGTAAAGAATATCCATTTGCGTCAGATAAATTTTAGGAAATGTTCGTGCTTAACCAATCAAAATAGCAGAAGATAATAGCTAATAATTTTGCTTCTTTGATAAAGTTCCTCAAATACAATTTCTTTAAAAATTTGCATGTTTTGCGATTGGGTCTTAAATTACATGAAACCTTTAAAAAAAATGCACCTTGAAACCTAACTTTTAAGTGGTCTTTGAGTCTAGGCCAATGAGATCACTAGTTGTAACAATGAAAAAAGTTGACATTCCATCGTGCATTGCCGTTAGCACTTTCCTTCTTATGCGGATCATTACTTAATCTTTCTAAATCGGACAATTGACACGTGGCCTTTGTACAGCTGCCCCAACCCCTTCTAGGATTTGTCTGTGAAGGGACGGTCTGTGGATAAGCTTCTTATGTGTAGAACCCGAAAAATTCCGGCGAAATATTTTTGGTGCTAAACAATACCTTGATGAGTCGAGACAACAGGAATCCTCCTTCATAACGATTATACAGCTCATCCCAGTTATCCTGGACGAATTTCCACGCAGTATCACGCCCTTGTACACTGAAAGAGTAATTAACGAAGATAAATTGTTAGATTATTCACTTTGGAGAGTCTGAGCACCAGCTTTTGGAACTGACATATCTGGAATCAATTGTGTAACCAATATGAGCTGTGATTGGTTAATGGTTGCCTTTGGAAACCATCAACCTATCTAACAAAGAGACCGCTGGTTACCCAAACGATCCCAGAAAGCCTAGTGCCGAAAGCTGGTTCTTTGTCTCCCTTAAGTTTCTGAAGGGGAGAATTTCATAAAGCAAAAAGAAACCACTGACCTGCCGGTGACGCCCGCAATCACAAACACAGTGTCCTGAGAACGAACTTCATCCTATAAAAAGGTATCCATCTATGAATAGAGGTTTTGCACGGCAGTCATGTTGCATGGCAGGAACAATAGATTCTTTTCCCTATGGGAAAGAATGTTCTTTCTAATGCAAAACATTTTTATTGTTCCTGCCATGCAACATGGCTGCCGTGCTCATACCTTTATATAATTTTGCATATCTCATTTTATAGCATTTAACTGATGGCTGAGATCGGATGTCAGCATGTTATGGTGCTGCGGTAAGTGTCGTTCATTATGATGTACAAAGTGCAATTGAGCGGTTCTTTCCTGTGGTGCTGTTTATTATGCTGTACAAGGTGATTCTAACTTTTGAATCTGTGGATAAGATCCTATGTGTGACCACTGAAATGAAAGCTACTGAGCAGTACTTTCCCGTGGTTCTGTTTATTATGCTGTACAAGGTGGTTCTAACTTTTGAGTCTGTGGATGAAATCCTAAAGCGTGACCCTTCAAATGAAAGCTATTGAGCAGTACTTTTTTAGTGGTTCTGTTTATTATGCTGTACAAGGTGGTTCTAACTTTTGAGTCTGTGGATGAAATCCTAAAGCGTGACCCTTCAAATGAAAGCCACTTAGCAGTGCTTTCCTGTGGTACTGAATATTACGCTGAACGAGGTGGTTCTAACTTTTTGATGGAATGAAATACTTTCGTGTAACCATTCAAATGAGAACCACTTTCTAGTGACGCTGTTAGATTATCTATTTTCCTAATTGTCAATTGTCACATTCCTCTCTTCAATAATGTTAGGTCTGTTACGAACTTAAGTGTTCACCACACTAAATGAATGCTTGCAATTCCATTGTTCACATAAGTTGTTAACTTCAAAACACGTTTCACGCCTGGTTCTATAATTTATGCCGTTTTATTAAGCAGGCAGAAGCTTGCATAAAATATTTTTAACGGCCGAAAAAATAGAGCTCGAACTTGCTGTTACACGGTTTTGTGGTTTAACCTCACTTCTCAAGTTCTTCAGGAACGAAGGGAAATGCAATGTTTGACAAGGAGACGACATTTGCGCTAACGTGTTTCGCCTGACTTCGATCAAAACTACCGCGAGGTAGTAGTTTCAATCATGCTCAGAGTAAACATGTTTTGATCCTGATTTGCGCAATGCGCCACCTGATGTGACAATTTTCACACGTGATCAGACTAAACATGTTTCGCCCTAGTGTGAACACAGCATGAGTCGATAAAGTAAATGGCCCTTATTGTAGCTGAGTACGCTACGCCAACATATCAGCGGTTTCTCGCTTTCTTGACCCTATAGTCTCATTTTGATGTTTACGAGAACCTCTGACGACGATGAGCGTAAACATCAAAACGAGACTATAGGGTCAAGAAAGCGAGAAACCGCTGATATGTTGGCGTGGCGTACTCATCTACGATAAGGGCTATTGGCCCACCTTTAAAACAAATAAAAAGCTAACGTTTCAAGAGCTACAATTAGCTGCAAAAGTAGTTGAGACACTTTCATTCACAAGTGCTTTTTTGGAAGAAGTGCACCATTGCTACCTTTCCTTACTCCTCCCCCCTCATCAATGTTGTTTTGTGACCGGCGCCATGTCCAAAACTTTGGCTAACAACATTGAACGGGGGAGGGGGGATTGTGAGGGAAATATATTGTTCTTTTGTTTTTCGAGGCATCATTTTTTATAAAAGTGAGTGTTTTTTGTGAGAGTGTCTCAACAGTTTTGCAGCTAATTGTAGCTCTGCAGATTCGCTCTGACGAAGGGTTAACATTCTATTAAAACGTCAGATTTCTGAGTCGTTTTACGATGGGCAATTTACCTTATCAACTCAGTTGTTCACCACACTCACCGATAATGAGAACTCCAAGACTTTCTTGATCAGTTCAGGTTGTGATACAGCTCCCATGGTTCTCATCAGTCGGACTTTCTCTTCATGCAAATCAGCTTCTTTGAACAGTTTCATCATGGCCTCCAGTGTGCTTGCATCACCATGTTTAAGAACAGTGCTGTATACTGCTGACCTTAGATCCGCAGGAATCGTGGATTCACCTTTGCAGTGCGCATCAAATCTCTTACGAGCCTCAGCCAGTGTAGCCGGGTGGCCGTATTTACCCAAACGGCCAATTATCAGACCTCGAAGGAGGGCGCTAAGATGTCCTAAAGGAAAATAAATACCAAAACAATAAAGGGGTTATGAGAAAACTTGTGGATACCTGATCCGAAAACAGCTTGCTTTAAGGTGGCTCGATGGTGTTTTTTTCTGTGCTGACCACTCTTTTTCAATCACGTATTTGGATATCTTATTCAGTATTTACCTAAATACTCATGGCACACACTTACTAGGGAAAAATTGAAGTTTCCATTTCAGTTGTATTTTTTGCGATCGAAGCGTCCTTGGCAACGATACGTTGCTAGGCGTAGTTTTACTTGTGAGGCCGCCGTCGGCCTGTATGAGAAATTTTGGTAACTCGCTCTTGGGGACTGAAAGAGTACCACAATGCACACATTTTAGCCAAGTTTGGTTAACTTCTGTGAGAGGATTTTTGAATGGCGCGAGTTTACTTATTTTAGGGTTAAATTTGGTAAAATATCAAAGTTTGTTGTATTTCACCCCAAACTGAGAGATCGAGGACCTAATGCCGATTTCAACTTTACTCATTCATAAGAACAACTATTGTACCTTATTTGTTTGGCTCTTTTGGCGGATTGACGGTTTTGGATTTTTCCCTGTGCCGAGTTATAATAATCGAAATTTACGATGTTTTTGCAACAAACGAGCAGAGAATCTTATGACCTCGCTTATTTTAAAAATCTGAGATAGAATTTCCCAAGAATAAGCGAACTATAAATTTGGACCTTCTTTTACTTAGTCTCCAAATTTCGTGTTGGTTGAAATGCTGTGAGACTTGTACGCTGAACGTCGAGTTGGTAACATGCGCGCTAGTATTTTCAGAGATTTCTTGTTCTCCGAGATGTTTACAATTCATGATCTATTCTGCATATTTCATTGTTCTGAAATGACACCTGCACGCGAATTCCAGTCTAGCACGGGCGGAACCAAAACGCTTGATTAACTTCCGAAGACCTGCCGATTATGGTAATTCATCAGTCCTGGCAATGTGTTCATGAAATAACAGGTGAGCTGCTGAACATCAACGTTAAACACGTAATTGACCTAAAAATAGCAAGAGCATGCCGCAAACAGAAAACAGAAATTTTTACTCACTGTCAAGGCAGCAATTATTTCCCTTATTAAAAGACGTGAAAAACGCTACAATAAGCGTGTCTAACAGAAGAGTTTATTACCATAATCGGCAGGTCTTCGGAAGTTAATCAAGCGTTTTGGTTCCGCCCGTGCTAGACTGGAATTCGCGTGCAGGTGTCATTTCAGAACAATGAAATATGCAGAATAGATCATGAATTGTAAACATCTCGGAGAACAAGAAATCTCTGAAAATACTAGCGCGCATGTTACCAACTCGACGTTCAGCGTACAAGTCTCACAGCATTTCAACCAACACGAAATTTGGAGACTAAGTAAAAGAAGGTCCAAATTTATAGTTCGCTTATTCTTGGGAAATTCTATCTCAGATTTTTAAAATAAGCGAGGTCATAAGATTCTCTGCTCGTTTGTTGCAAAAACATCGTAAATTTCGATTATTATAACTCGGCACAGGGAAAAATCCAAAACCGTCAATCCGCCAAAAGAGCCAAACAAATAAGGTACAATAGTTGTTCTTATGAATGAGTAAAGTTGAAATCGGCATTAGGTCCTCGATCTCTCAGTTTGGGGTGAAATACAACAAACTTTGATATTTTACCAAATTTAACCCTAAAATAAGTAAACTCGCGCCATTCAAAAATCCTCTCACAGAAGTTAACCAAACTTGGCTAAAATGTGTGCATTGTGGTACTCTTTCAGTTCCCAAGAGCGAGTTACCAAAATTTCTCATACAGGCCGACGGCGGCCTCACAAGTAAAACTACGCCTAGCAACGTATCGTTGCCAAGGACGCTTCGATCGCAAAAAATACAACTGAAATGGAAACTTCAATTTTTCCCTAGTAAGTGTGTGCCATGAGTATTTAGGTAAATACTGAATAAGATATCCAAATACGTGATTGAAAAAGAGTGGTCGGCACAGAAAAAAACACCATCGAGCCACCTTAAAGGGTCGAAGATATGGTGTAACATTGCACGCATAATCGCACAATACTTTTGCCATTCAAATGAAAGCTTTTGAGCAGTTCTTTCCTGTGGTACTGTTTATTATGCTGTACAAGGTGGTTCTAACTTTTGAGTCTGTGGATGAAATCCTAACGTGTGACCATTCAAATGAATGCTATTTAGCAGTACTTTCCTGTGGTGCTGTTTGTTATGCTGCACGAGGTGGTTCTAACTTCTGAGACTGTAAAATAATAAAACTATAAAGTGTAACCATTCAAACGAAATCTATTGCCGGACACGTTTTATGTACGGTGTTGTTCATAATGCTGTGCTGCTAAATGCTGTCGTATTAATTGTTTCAAGTATTGTTCAGATTGAAATTTAGGATTTCCCTAGAAGTTTGATTTTAGCACCAGTCCTCTTTAGACCTACCCTCTCCCTCAGCAGCGTCCCAGCCAAGCTTGTTGCCGATTGGTTCGTACAGCTCAATACAGAAGGCCTTGAAGCTGGGATAACAGTCAGAGTACTGAAGAATCACCCCTATACCACCCATGTTAGTAATGAGGTCATTCCATACGGTGAAGTTTGTTTCGTTGCGAAATGCTTCAACCACTTTGAGGACATCAGGGCCAGATATCAGACCAGCACGGCACTGGAAAGAGAACACAGAAGGAAATGAAACTTAGTATTAAGGTGGCTCGATCATACAAAATGCTAATTAAACTTAAAGCCTACAGAGTATAGAGACATAGCAAATTAATGACAAAAGGGGAAAGTATGTGTCTTATTTACGGTCATACTGTTTGCTTTTTTTCAGTAGTTTCGCGGAAATAAAAAAAGGAATATTTCACGAGACTTAAATTCCACGATTTGGCAGTAATATCGTGCTAAAAGGAACTAAATTAAAAAATTTTCGAATGCTGATCCTGCCTTGTCGGGTGCGCATTCCTGGTCAGCTTTTTCGCGTCGCTCGTCAAGTACCGAAGAAGAAGAGTAAGAAGGAGGCAGATTGTTTCAGATTTTAATTGACTAACATACCAGGGCAAAGAGATCACTTTGAAGTCCCAGCCTGTCTCTTGGTGGAAGACTGTTGTCTTTAATGGCTGGTAGTAGAAGTTCCAACATGGCGGATGAATACTGCACTCGATAGAAGCCAACTTGGCCAGGATTTAACTGTACAACAGAAAAATAATAATGATTCTTAGTCACTATGGAACGTTTGTAAAAGAAGGTAAACTTGTTTTTTACAATACCTATAATACCTGCTCTGATTGGCTCGTGGCTATGATCAGTATGGACATGTACATCACAGGGGCACTCACACAGACTGTGTGACCGTTCGTATTTTAAAATTTAGAGGAAATGTTGGGAATATCAAAAGGTTCATATTATCTTAAAATACTTCATTGATGAATATTTACATATCAGTTCAAAATAAAAATATTTTTTATGTGTATTGTTGTCCTTGCAGCTGAAAACAGCGAATTTTAGCAATTTGAAGGGTTTTGCGTAAACGGCCAATGCATAAACCTTTTTGTGTTGGCCTCTTGTGGTTAAATAAAGCCAAATTTGCCAAACCATTTTGCAAAACAAATTAAAAATGAAAACTGGAGGTCTTTCATGAGAGAACTATCTTCAGTCAATCAGCTAAGAGACATTGTTTTTAATCAGCTGAACTTTACTGACAGTGAGAGGGGGGGACTCCGATATGAAAATGATGGGAGTGCTCGTCGTACCTTTTTGGGGTCAAAATTTGCGGTACGGTAACTGAATATGTCCTGTGTTGTTTAAAATTGGAAATTCTTAGGGTGTTTTTCAAAACTTTCCGACGCTTTTTATACATGTATGGGAGTCCCCCCCCCACCCCCAGGCAAAGACCCACCTTTATCCACTGATCTGGTTTTACTCCATTCACCATCACAGTGCAGGATGTTTGATCCAGTAAGGTACTAGCTATGCTCTGCCGAGGACTATCACTTGATGACATGCTGACTGGTACTTGCCAAAGATAAGAACCTGTACGTGAGCAGAGAAGAAAGAACGTCATTGTCCAAGGCTCCAAACAACAACCTGTCATCGGGCACAATTAATGTCCGGTAAATTTGGCATTTTGTCTGGTGAAAGCTTAACCTGGCCTAACAGACGGCCTGGGTAGTTCTGCTACAATTAAATTCAGACAAAATCTTTTCTTTCTGTGAAACAAGGAAAACTTTCCATTGTTATCTTTGAACGCCAAATACTTTTCAGTAAAGATAAACAATGCGGAACAAAAATTGTCCTACCACACTGACTTCTCAGGTCAATATTGTCCCTGGATTGACAAATGACTTACTTGAGAGAAGAAAATTATTTGCAGTGTTTTTGTCTGGTTATGTATAAAAAACAATAATCTGTGAAATGGACCCAAATTTACCTTCACTGTCTCACTAGTTAACCTAATGATAAATACCACTTATTTCCTTGAGGAATCCTTACTTATTGAGGTACAGTATATCACACAAAACATTTTTTATTTTCAAACTACCTGGAAGACCTGGAAATTCCGGAACAGGTTTTACTGACTAAAAAGGGCAGTATTTTTGTCACCAAGCATAATATTCCCATTATCAAAGGCATCAAATTCAAACATACAATTTTTTTTCAGGAATTAAAAAAGTGAGCAGAGAAGCAATATTAAAATAGAAATTCTGGTCCACATCACAGTTCAACGAGTTTCTTAGTAGGCCCTAACCTACATGTAGACAGCCAATGGCCAGAGTAGATGGCTGTAAGAAAGGGATAGAAGCAGGAGGACAGGATACCTCAAAGAGGAAAGGGAATAGTGACAGACTATTATTTGAATTACCTTGACTAACTCCATCAGCAAAAAACTTGTTCTGTGAGATGGTAACCTCTCTTGAATCTCCTTTCTAAGAAAGAAAAAAAAAACATTCTCAAATGTCCCTATGAGCCAGCTTGATTTGATTTCGCTAATTTATGGAGGTATACTATCCAATAACCTGTTCTGCTGTAACAGAGAGCACAGGGAACCCCATTTGTTTGGTCCATGTTTCCATGACAGCAGCCACAGGCTTGGAACTGGCATGAGCAAGACTATCCCATAAGTCATCTGAAAAGTGACACAAGAAAGCATGAGTTCACAAAACTGTACACCTCAACATACTGACAAGAAACCTGGCTGACCAGATACATACAATGTAATTATCAACATTTTTAATTACCAGTTGTAGCATTGCTGTACTTGAATTTATCCAGATGATAACAAAGTCCTTCTTTGAATGCCTAAAAATAAACAACAACAAATACAAAATGAAATTAAGAAATGATAACTGCAGGAATGACAACAAGTTTAACTATTGTTTGTGCTTTCAGTGGCTACCCTAAATTGATTTGCCACTGCAAATAAAAAAGTAAAGCCTTTACAAATCGTTTGTATGATCTGGTCTTTCACTGGGTATTGATCCTTAAGTCAGGGGACTATTTACATGAAATATAGTCTCGAAAAAAAGTTAGATGAATGTCTGACATTGGAGTGAGTTGCACCAGCAGCTCGATGTTAGCGAGTCTTACATGTACATTTTTAGCTACTGTACATCTGACTTTCTCATGCAAATTCAGTAACATAAACACAATCTAAACTTGTATACTTTGCTGACTTTCCACAAGATGTTTTCAAAATATACAGATACAAAGTCAAAGCGAAAGCCAAATTCCTAAACAGGAAAATTGTTAAGTGGTTGACTTAAATAAACAAATAAATTTTGTTATATAAACTCAACAGTATGAACACTGATGGGAAAAATAACACGATTTGGAGCAGTGAAACGGTGACAGTTCAAGCAACGAATCAACCGCTTTACACCTACAGCTGTACTCCGTACTAGACGTAGATTTTAGGCCTGGTGCATGTATTTCAGATGTCCAATTACATCCAAACTGGTGCAACTGATAGGAAAATGTTTGCCCAAGTTAACGTCCATTGTTGGGGCAACTTGGGGCTTAGTCCTGGCATAACATGTTTATGCAACTGACCCCAGGTGGCTCAAAACTGTCAGAACTTAACTGGATTTAAATGCATTAAGTAACCAAGAGTTCCCCCTCTCCTCCTTTCTACGGGTTAGCAAAAGGGCTGGAGTGAGGGCTCTAGGAACACAACAGGTTTGAAAGTTAAAAATTGTATTCATGCACATTCTTTGTATTTATATACATGTAGATGGATCTGAATGTCACTAATATTTTTGTGATGGGAACTGTCCAATCAATTTGTACAAACCTTTTCTCCTACATAATCATGCAACATTCTAATGACAGATGCTCCCTTGCTGTATGAAATAGCATCAAAGATCTCGTCAATCTCATCAGGATGTCCAACTGGGACCTACATCAGGAAATATGGTAAAATACAGGGGGGGGGGGTAAACAATTTCCCCCGGGCAAGTTACCATTAGAGTTCTGAAAGTAGCAGCCCCCATAACTTTCAGAATTGGCAGGCCTTAGGGGCCACACGTTTTGAGTAGCCGCTACTTTCAGGCACCTAAAATCTGTGAGTATAATGGAAGAAAGAATTGATGGTAAACACAACCACGGAATAAGCATACACTGTAAGTGTCAATTTAATTTTTCTCATTGATTCTTTGGCATTCTTGTACAGTAAAACACAAAGTTCTTCCACCTGCATGTCACTAATGGTATTTTCGATTGGACTGTCACTTTGGGAGGGCGGATACTTGTGGGTGGGCTGTTACATGATTGTACTTTCGGGAATTACTAGAAACGTCCGAAAATTAAGGTTACTTTTTTTGGGGGGGGGGAATAAGAACGGTAAACAACATAAAGTAACCTTGCAAAATTGGCTTTTAGAGCATTTCAGTACAATCAGGGATCTTTCATTGATGACTATGGTAGATATTAATCTAAACAGGAAAAACTTGCATTGGTCTGCATTAATTTCTAACCCTGCATTTTAAGCCGAAATGGCAAAAATTTACCCAATTTAAAGAAAACCTGCAGTGCCTAGTGTGCATGCTTGGACTTTTGATGATACGCTACATTCTGTGACTACTGTACTAACATGGCACAAAGCTGAATGTCTGCCATTTGGATGGGAAAGCTTGCAAAAGTAACCTTTTATTCTATTGTCATTGAGTTCAAAAGAACTGGTGCTGAAGCAATACAAGATTGGACAGTTCAAGAGAACATCACTGGCCAGCAGCACATTCAAAGGATGTTTTATGCAGTAAAGTGGAAGGTATACTCATTCCATCATGTGAGTCTTACAAAACATTGTACGTGCAGAAGGGTCCGCTGGACACCTTTAAGTACAGAGTGAAGCTTCGGTAGCAAAACTAATAAAAAATTATTAATGTTCAGGCATGTAGATTCAGTTTTTAACAGGTGGGAATAATAGAACTGACAGACGGGTAAAAAAGGGAAAAACGTAGTCCTTTTAAAGCTGTGCTTGGCTTTTACAGCCGGAAAATGAAGTTCACAGCCGGGTAATTTCCCCGGTTCCCGGCTATTATCTACACCCCTGATGTTATTTTAATTAAACTACAAATTAATATCAATGGTTATGTCCATAAACCATGACATTTTCTTTTATCAACTCTTAAAATTAAGTGTTATGACAAACCTCAATAGGGTGACTTGAAAAGTGGACATGAAACAAAAAAAGAGCAGGTTAAAAGAGTGACAAAGTTATTGTAACAGACAAACATCCCCTTCACACCAACGCTTTAAACATGTTTAGTTTAAAACAGGTTTAGAAAAATACCTCCTAACCTCCTGTAATATTTGAAGTGAAATCTTTACTAAAAGAAACTTTATTGACTTTTATTACCATTCCAAGCAGTTTGAGTCATATACATTTTTATTTTAAAAACATTCAAGATAGAGGCTAAAAATGTTGTTAAATTAAACAACATTTAAACATGTTATACCATGTTTAACCGTTGGTGTGAATGGGACTATAGGCTCTTTACAACACTTTACAACACAACACTTTTTACAGTAATTTATTCTAATATTTATCAGTAAGTAAGTAAGTAAAGTCTTTATTTAAAGAGGGTTGCACTAAATAGCAAAGCTAATAAACTTGTGGCCCTCAGTAACTGCTATAAAGTAAATTTAAAAACAGATACTAGGAAGAGGTGTCAGAGCAGAAGCACACCGGACAACAGTGTAGTAGGTTATGACAACCAACCAGGTTTTTTAACCAACTCCCTCAAGTGACAAAAATAAAAAAATATTCAAGACAAATCCCAAATTTTATTTTGTAAAATATTCAAGAACAAATGGTACCATGCAAAAGTACTGCTGAAGAGCTTTCATTTGAATGGAAGTCACACCGTACATGTAGGATTTTGTCTAGTATGTAACTACTACTCCCACCACTCCCACCACCCCTCCACCCCTCCCCCGCCCCTCTACTCAGCCTCCCCTCCTACACTGTACCTCCCAATTTAATTTTCAAAATTAAAACATGGCTTGAAATATCAGTCAGTTGTTTTCCATCAAGCCAATAGTGAATACAAAATGCAGAAATGCCATTAAATAGGGTGCAAGTTATGGTGTGAAAGGACCCAGGGAAACATTAATTTAAGTTTTCATTAAAGCTTAGGGTTTGAAATTTAATTAAAGTCCCCTTGGTTGAGGTGGGAAATAAAAATAAGCCTCCCCCCTCCTCCCAGGGGCTTTATAATAGGGCAAACCATTTACAACCCAGAAACAAAAGCATGGGCAAAAACAGAACACGATTTGGTAAATATAGCCAAATTGTATAGGCATACCTGTTGGTGAGGGCATCAAGTCCCATAGCTCTAGAGAAATCACTTGTAACAAACTGTGTCCATATATCCCACTCAGGAAAACAGTGATCTACACAAAGATATTCTATCCATGATGCAAAACCCTCATTAAGCCACAAGTGAGTCCACCATTCCTGATGAAAAAAAAAATCAAGAAAAATCCCACATTTCATTTTGTTAAAATATTAAAAAGCAAACAGGTTTCATTTGAATGGTGACACCATGGTTTAACTGTAGTTGACAGACTCAAATGTTAGAACTACATTAGCTGTACTACTGACTCTGGGTGTGAAAGGATTAACAATATTATCTTCTAGACTCTAGAGTCAGCCTTGGAATAATGACTGGTTATAAATTCAAATGGGGCTGGTTCAAATCGTAGGATCCCACCATTCAAATGAAAGTTACTGAGCAGTAATTTCTTGTAATGCTGTTTATTATGCTGTAACTTTTCAGTGTTCGACACTAACTTTCCTGCTAACTTGCCCTTTGGGCAACCATGTCTCTAGTTTTAGTTGCCTAGTGTATTTTTCGTAAAACTCGTGCTTCACAGCTTCATGCTTACTAGTGTGAATCCCAATCAAGAGAGCCTGATCATAGGCTACGGTTCCAATGCCTGCTTACTCGTAACAACATTGCAAAAATTTCAACTTTAATTTATTTTGTTATAATTAACACAGTCAGGAAAGTCACCCTCCCATGACGTTTGGTATTTTTGATCTCGTTTGCTTTTCCCTACGGAGACGTCTGGCTCAGCATTTCTCTTGTCTCCTGACTCTGTAGGATTCAACTCTTGTGCTGCTTGGACTTCCTCTCTGTCATTGACTGTGCCCTGTGACCTTTGCGTGAAACCAAACCGAAATAGACTCATGATCGTATCTTGCACATCAGGCTGCCATGCTTGTCTGGGAATAGCAATTTGTGAGAGGGCTGGGCACGAACTTACCTATTGAATACTTGCTCGTGAAGAAAAACATGGCAGAAAAGGAAATGACGCTTGATGTATTTGCGTAAGGATACCGTACTTGTTTTTTATTCATTTCTCCTTCTATGTTCACCTCACTTATATTTTCAAATAGATCAAGATTTTGCTGCAGATTTTATTGGATTTGATACTAACCCCGGGGGAGGGGCATCCAAATGGGTTGACCGTGCCCGCGACTTGAGTATTATCTTTAAACCACTTGCCCAAACGGGCAACCATTGCAGCTTACACACTTGCCCAACGCATCATTTTACTTGCCCCGAGCAAGTGGGCAAGCGTTAGTGTCGAACACTGACTTTTGAGTCTGTGGATGAAATCCTAAAGTTTGACCATTCAAATGAATGCTAAATGAGAAGTGGGAAGTGGGAAGGGGGAGGCATTATCAGTATTGATGGGAGGCAATTAATTTAGGGGCAATTATTCCAAAGGACCAATAAATTGAAGATACATACATGTACATGTAGCTATACTGTAATTAAACTTTCACTAAGCGAGTTATTAGAAACATTAAATAAATGGTAATGCTATTGTAATTATTATGGACTACTTGTACTGTAGGAGGAATGTATTCTTCACTGCATTGTTTCAACCTACCATGGTTATCTGAAAGAAAAGAAAAAAAGAGGAGAATTAATTACTAGGAGTAAACTTCTTTTATGAATTGGACACTATCAGATGCATACATTGTACAATCAATACACATTGTAGTGAAACTAACCAAATTTCCAAACCACTGATGAGCCAGTTCATGACCTAAAATAATAAAAATAAAAAAACAAACTTTATTTAAGAGGGTAAAAACAATGACAGCATCCCAGCTGAAAACCTGTAGCCTTCTTTAGAAATTTAATCTATTTTAACCTAAAAGCATTAAAGAGAGCCTGAAGTCCACATTTTTTGCTTTGATTTTGACAATACTTATTACATGTACATGTACCTTATATTCTGTGACTACTCACATGACAAAAATTTCAAGTTTTATTAGAAGCTAAATGTCCACCATAATGGATGGGAAAGTTTGTGAAAGTGAGTAAATACCATATGCTTGCTACTCACCAACAACAAGTCCCACCCATTGTTTAGCGGCAGAAGATGAGTTTTCAGGGTCAACAAGGAGCGCTGTTTCCCTAGCAAAGAGAACGTAATGTTTAAAATGGGTTAAACAATACTTAAAAGGTATAAAAACATTTAGAGACCCAAACTGCACCTCACCTGTAAGTAACAAGACCCCAATTTTCCATAGCTCCTACAAAATAAATAGAAGTCATTTTAAAAAATAATTCAAACTCAAACTACAAGCAATAATAGTGGAAGTGACTTATGTGGTTACTTCAAAATCTCACCAGCAGCAAAATCTGGAATAGCAATAAGATCCATCTTTGGCAGGGGATAACTGATGTTAAAGTAGTCTTTGTAGAAAGGAAGCGTTTTTTGGGAAACCTGCCAAAAAAAGAAAGAAAAAAGAACATTACTAAGCATTACAGAGAAAGTTTGAATGTACCCAATGTACATAATTAAGCCATTTCTTGTGTGCCAAAAAAATCTTCAATTCAAAAGAAGATCCTACTAACAGTAATTAGTTAAAATGACAAAGAAAGAATAGAGAAATGGTGGCAGAAAACATAAGACAGACTGAGATTAATTTCAATTGCTGAATATTTTTTGAAATAAGAAAATTCTGAACTAAATATTTTATCAACAGTTTAATCTTGACTGCAGGAATATACACATTCAAGCTTTTGCCATAAAGTAGACCAGGGAATATTGCTTGAACTAAGAGAATTCTGGATTTATCAACAGTTCAATCTTGACTGCAGGAATATATTATTACACTTTTCAAGCTTTTACTAACCATAAAGTAGACCAGGTAAAGTTGCACACTGAGCCTACTCAGCCGGAGCTTACCAGTAACAACTACAGTAGAAGTATTGCTTCACCCCTCCCCCCCCCCCCCCCCCCCCCCTCTGGAAGGAATGCCAGTCCATCATAGGGTTACCCCCAGCATTTTGTCACTGATTCCCATTTATAAACCTGGGAGTAGAGGGACAATGTTGAGTAAAGTTTCTTGTCTAAGGAAACAACACAACCGCCAAGACAAGGGGCCAGTTGCATAAAACTTAACGTCGGATGTAAATGCTAACGTCGGACGTTAAAATAGTAACTTTGACTGGGCTGAATGCCCGACGTTAGCTGTTACGTCTGGATTTCCCAAAACGTTAAGGATTTAGAAAAAGTTACTCCTTCTTTGTCTCTTTGTTTTGGTCTTATTGACAACACAAAAGATTTTCTCCTTCATCATTTACTCCTTATATCTAGACACTATATATACACCTGCAAACTTGGAAACAAGCTTCCTAAGCTGCAGGTGTATATACAACTACATGTAGTTGTAAACTCAATGGAAATAGAAGAACAAATTGCATGTTATAATAATGATCCAAAGCCTTTTGCACAGAAATGGTCTCGCCTTAATTTTCAGATTAACCTCTCACAAAATACATAATACATTATATTAACAATATCTACAAATATACAATACATAAGCAATGTAAAACATAGAATTCTCTAACTGCATACTAAAATACTCTGTATGACCTTTTGTGTATGTTTTGTGTGTATTATATTGTATTGTATAGCACTATATGTATGTATGTATGTAAATATCACTATATGAAGATTAATAAAAAAAAAAAAACTTTGACTGGGCTGAATGCCCGACGTTAGCTGTTACGTCTGGCGTTAAGTTTTATGCAACTGGCCCCAGGCCTTGAATCATTGACCTCCAGATCGGAAGTCTAATACACTAATCAATACATCACCGTACCTCCACAAGCTTTTGTCATACTTACATGTATAGCTACCAGTTAATTTTCACAGTCACACATGGCTAGGACATGAATGTGGATCCTTTAAATAATTATTAATACTTACCTCTAAAGCAAACTGGCCCTGGACAGCTTTCCCTTTTGGTGTATAAACCCTGATGGTTACCCCATCTGCATCCTTTCCTTCAACAAAGTCAAACTCTCCAACAACAAAGGCCAACAAATACGTTGACATGATAGGTGACTGGGCATATTTTACGACTTTAAGAGAAGCATCTTCTGCTGCATCTTTCTCCTCCACTACATTCTGTGTGGTGAACAACAACAAAATTTATAATAAACTAGTTGAGTAAACAAAAGTCTTGATGGAGCCATGTTTTGACAGTTTTCTAAATTTTCTTACATCACTGTAATACATGTACACAAGTGGCTAGAATACAGGGCATTACACTGTACATGTATCCCGCAGACCTTCTGATTTATGTGATGGTGCGATTTTGCACAAATTGCCTCAAATCCCATCAAATTGCAAAATTTAATATTAAATCAAGCCATTTTTTTTCTACGAAAATCGCACAAATGACATAATTTAACGAGCAAGATCTCTTTACAACTAGGAGTTACAAGTCCCTTTCTGCTTCAGAAACACTTCTCAAAATAATATTAGAAAAGTTAAACACAAATCATCCAAAATTAAGTAAATGAGTATCAGCTCATTTATGGTCAGCAGTCTGTACGTAATTCATGTAATTTTTTACTGCATGACCTATTCCCCACCTAAAATTGCTCTCTGTAGTTTTAGGGCTGATTTTTTGGGCTCCATCTACAGTAAAATACCATATTTGGTAGTGAAAAATTGGGGACAAAATTCTGAATTCCAGAAGGGATTTGGATCCACGGCCTAGTCTAGTCTAGTCTAGTCTAGTCGGATGCTTTAACCACTGAGCTACTGAGAACTCTATAATATATAAATAGCTAGTGATGAGCAACGGTCAAATGTGAGCTATGTATGACACATGGATTGGATCACCCAACCACAAGTATGAACAAGTATAAACTCTCAGAGTAAATAATGAAATATATGAATAACTGCATCGCAGTCGGGTTGTCAAGTTGTCAAAACAATCAGTCAAATTATTGTTAACATGACTGCATGATGCAGTTATTCGTATATTTCAATAGCAATTTAAAGCAATTAATAATGTTTATATTGGAACAGTGGGATAAAATATGACAAGTACCATGTTTGACAAAGCTACTCTGTCTTTCGGCACTACCAAGGTGATATCAAATGTAGCTTTGAGTGCAGGTTCATCCCAACAGGGAAATGCTCGGCGAGCATCTGTTGGCTGAAAAAAAAAATGTACAGTGTACATATCGTGTACATGTAATAATAGGTACAAATTGTAAAGTCCTGAAAGTAACATCACAACTTTGTGGCTGCTAAGAAATCCCCAAAGTAGCGAGCCTCCCAAAAGGAACAAGACAAAGATATATTTTAAATTAAACATTATGGTACTTTTTCCAATTAATAGTTAAGCATACAAGTTATACAGCATATCTTATGTCATAATTTGATTATGATATAAACTAAAGGCACTTTACAACAAGGGAGAAGCTATCGCTAGTGCCACAAATTTCTGTCTTTTAATTTTCCATTTTGAAAAAGAGCTCGAACCAGCTTTATTTCATAGTTTTTGTTTCCCGAAAGTAATGGCCAACGACCTCTCACCTATTGCATCTGTATTCTCTATATTATTACTCCTTATATAGGACTGTGCTCTTCATGAAGCAGTACCCGGCTGTCACAGTGCAGGGCACGACAAAAGTGCTGTCCGATAGCCCGAGGCTAGTGGAGAGACCCGTCCGGCTAGTGTATTTTTATTGCAGTTTGCCCGACGGCAAGCAACATTTGTTGCCTTTTTCTCATCATTAAGTTAAGAAAGAAGTGTGTGTGGCGGACAGTTCCTGAATGAAAGTTTATGTTAGGAACTTTTTAAAAATGTAAGAAAATGTCAAAGGTAAACAATAGAAATTGAATGACTATCACTTTCATGATTTGTTTTACTGGGAAAGCAATAACAATACTTTAAAAAGTTGCCTTTTAATTTTTGGTTGCCAATACTCAATTAGTGACACTGGTGACCAGTTGGTTGCTATTGCGTACCCTGAATAAATTATTATTTATCTTTGGGCTAGAGCCTCAGAGCTCCGGGCTAATAAGTTAAAGTTAAAGCTTGCCAAAACGGCAAGCTGATTTTTTCATTTTAATCTCACCCTGCACAGGCAACTAATTTTAGTCTTGGAGCAACAAGAAAAACTGAGTTTTTGCACATCAGCTTATCTGCTGGGTACCCTTGATTTTACAGTTGGACTCCCTTTAGGCTCACTATATAATAACTCTTAGAGCACACAGCCTTGCTACAGATATAACATTTATTTGCTATTTCCCAAAATTAATTCCTTGCTAAACTCACTTCAAACTGAGTAACAGCACAATGCTTTTCCTTCCCATCTGTGCCTGTGTATTTACTTCTGTAGAATCCCTTCATCTTGTCATTCAACTCCCCAGTAAAATCCATGGATATTTGGCCTTTCCCCAGCGGAAGAGAGGAAGGGAAACTGATTGTCACTGTTTCTTCCTCCTTGTTGTAATTAATATCAGAAGAATTCACAGCTAAAACGACAATAAATATTTCAGGGTTTTTTTTTCATGTAACATGTCAAGAATGGTTAAAGGGATAGTTTCATGGTTCGGCGCATGTGTACAGAATAAAATGCTTTATTTGCTTTCTTACCAATTTTATCGGTTAAAAAACCACTCACATTTACTTCAATAATCACATACTACTACTGTATAATAGGTCCAAACAAAGAGACGGATGACCAAAATTCACAGAAAATTTCAACGGATCACACCGACAAAGTCAGCAATGACTAAAACATTTGACCCGAAGGATTTATTCCACGCTCTAGTGGCTTTCATGGCGCACATGGGTTTGCATAATCATCCATTCAATCAGCTGACTGACCGCGACATTTTCACGGGGAAATTTCCCGCCAGAGTTATCTACTCGCTTCCGACTGGTCTAAACAATGAAATTAAGTGGGTTACATCATTGCTTGTCATGCGCCGAACCGTGAAACCCTCCCTTTAATCATTGACTCCAGCAATCTAGCATTTATTTGAACCTGTGGCATTTATTCACTCAGGGCTCGGCATTTAATCAAGAAAATATACAAAAGTTTTATTTCTAGAAACTTATATTCAGAATTATTGATCAAATACTTTAAAAATTACGATAGAGTAATATTAGTACTATTATCAATTATTATTATTATTATTAATCATCATAATTCATTTATAAACTACCAGTAATCGGAGATTATGGAGACTTGTTCGAAGGAATTTCAGAAGGAAATGAGCCCCTGAAAAAAGCAATAGGGGCGGCTATTTGGAAGACTTGACACCAAAAAATCTCAAATTTTACTGCATGCAAGGCACAGGGCAACCAACACAAAATTAGAATTGAGTTCTTGTTCGAACGCGATTACTTACTTGAACCATCAGCTACGAAATTTGCAGACTTGATAACAATATCCAAACAGTTCATTGTCACCTTGTCTGTCACCTGACAAACCTGAAAGAATGAAAAAATGTTAATACAATCAATCAATCAACTTTATTCATGTGTCAGAAACGTTTTGAAGCTCAATTTTTTTAATTGAGTCAAACCTGACCTCCAATAAGTGGACACCCTTAAGATATAAGGCATACACTAGGCGTGTACCCTCATAAAAGGTTGAAGAACTTTAGATGAAATTGGTGACAATTATTCTCTGAAGCATGAGCCAAACAAAAAGGTGGACATATATAAATGCCATTGCAGTTGCAAAAGCAACAGAGTGAAAAATAGTGGAGACAAAGAAGGGCAAAATGAAAGGTTAACATTCGAAAAAATGGAGGTCTTTTATTCCCCACACAACATCTTGTAAAGTCTGTGGTAAACTTCTCAGTGACCGTCTTGTAACCCAACACCGCTTTCATTGGAGGGTCACATTCCAACTCACACAAAGCTAATAATGCAATCCTTGTTTTCATGTAACATATGAGCTTGGGCAACCTGTGGTTTCTTGTGACTTTCGCTTGTTATAAACAAATGTTTCTGGGGCAAAAATAACCTTGAAGCTCACTCCGTCATTCAGTTTTCTTCTGTGTGTTGCGGGTATGAGGGATATATATAAATCTGATAAAGCCATAAGTACCACACCCCCTACCCCCCCCCCCCCCCTGAAAATTAATTCAATGAATAAATTAAAGCGGGCTTCCCTTGATATATCGAATACTGTACACCCGAATAATATTTTATCGATTACTTTCCCAAGCACTTTGAAAAACAATTTTGTTTATAAAGTGTGTGTTAATCACTATACCTCCACATCTATAACTTCTTTGCCAGTGAAAGTGAATTCCGTGAGATTTGGCTGCAAAGTCAGGGCATAGTTTTTCGGAGCCACGTTTGTTGGAAGTCGCTCAAAAGGTTTCTTTGTTGTTGCCATGGTTTGTATGATTTTTAAACTGTTCCAAGCTGTTGTCGAAAAGCAGTAAGAGCTCGAAAATAGGCGGAGGGGATTGTTTGCTTTGCAGAGAGAAACGAGAAGCCTGATTTGAAGAACTTTGCTTAGCATGTGACTGACCGAAGAACCAGCCGAAGAACGGGAAATTCTAAGTTGACGAAGATTACACGAGGGGCATCCGAAGAGCCGATGCATTCCCGAGACAATACATCGGAAAGGAGAGCATGCTTGTAGCAGCTTTGCAGTGCTGTGTAGCGGAATTGACATTGTCAATTGCCTTGTCCTTGTGAGGAGGCAAAGCTTTAGTTAAAAGCATTCTAGATCTATGAGCGGTGAGTCCATGTGTGTATGTGAATTTGGTGATGATTTAACAGTGTTGAAGGGTTCGTGAAAGTTGTTTTATAAACGAAATGGGCAGTGTTGTTGACATGAGCCCACGATGAAATCAATCTGAATCAATTTGGTTTGAAAGCTGATTCAATGCAAGCTACAAACTTTCAAAAGTAAAGCCACGAATCACCACAGTTCAATGTTCAGTATCAGTCAGTATACATGTAAGTTTATTTCATGTATTAATGTATTTTAAAAACTCTGGCCCAACGTACGGCCATTTCCAAAATGCTTAAGCTTACATTGTACTTGCAGACAATAATGTTTGGCCAAGCAGACTTGCAAGTAAAAAAATATCCCTTTCAATGCACAGATCTTTGCTAGTTCGGAGCAACTTGCATCTGTATCTGCTTGTATTTGGGTGGCCAAAAAGCTTGCCAGTCAGTCACAAGTTACCGTCATTTATGCGAGTTTCCAATTAACTTAATGCGATAACTTACGCTTCTGATTCTTTGACCAGTGTCACAATATTGGTCTTTGCAATAGAGAGAATCCATAATATGTAGGGATTTATTTTCAGTAAATCTTTTTTATTGGAACTTCAACTCTTCTCCATAATGGTGTGTGCAAGGGCGGGAGTTGATGCTCATTGTCACATCTATCACAAATGTACATTAAAGAGCTGCAGGTTGCACAAGTGAGAGAGTTGATCCTTTCCCTCCCAGGAAAGTTCTGTTCTTACTTTAAAGTCTGTGGAAAAAATCTTACATGTACAGTGTACATGTATGGTGTAAATTAAGTGGATGAGCACTTAGCTATCCAGCTAATTCACAGGCACGCCACTCAAATATTGAAACAAATATTGCAAATTGAACATAACATGTTAAAAATCCCAACAGGCAGGGGGGCAGACAAGTTATCTATTTTGCAAGCGTAGCCGAGGAGTTGAACTTGGGTCTACCTTGAAACAACTTAAGCTAGTGATCAGAGCGAGACTTGAACTCGGGACCTCCGGATTTCAAGTCCGGCGCCCTAACCACTCAACCACGCTGCCTCCATGACCATACAAATGACCTTCAGCATAATACTGTACCATTCATTTTGCAATATTTAACTTTAAATCAAATTTGGGATTTTTCTTGAATTTTGCCTTTGGCACTCTTGGGAATTACATGTAAAGGGTTAAAGGGCAAAGTTCTACAAAGCCAGTAGTATCATTCCAATGCGAATACTGAAGCCCGAACCTCAGATGTTAGGCATGTTGTTTTGGGGGTATAGTACATGTGAACTGCACTGTACACTGTATAAGCTAGGCTCCTTTTGGACAACACTCATTCATTCAGAATAATATATACAATGTAGATAACTTCATGGGCAGTGCAGGCATACGGTATTTACACACAAGTTGGTTCGTATCAGAAATTCAACAAGCAAGGCTTTGCGAGCAAGTGAGATTTCTGATACAAACCAACGAGTGCGTAAATACTGTACAGAGCACTGCCCATGCTGTAATTTGTTTATTTTTTACATACTGAAATTTGTGATTAGATGAAATGTTTTTTTACGTGTGAAAAAGTCGTTTTGCCATTGCGAACGGGGTTTTCAATAGAAAATCTCAATAAGTATGAAATAAAGTTATTTTCTGGCTATGTTACAGGTGCAATGGAAGAGGATATCGACAACATTGAGGAAGATGAAGAGATGAAAGAAGATGACGATGCTGATGACGATGAGGAAGTTGATACTCCCAAATCATCTGCCGCAAAACCAAAAGGACGAAGGAAGCCTCGATCAGTGTTAACAGGGCGCGGCGTTACCCTCGGTATGCTGCTTGATGATGGAGTCATGGAGCCTGGAGAAAAATGCCTTTCTATTGATTACCTGGTATGCTATATAGTAGCACTTCATGTTCATGCGAAAAGCATCTACTACTCAGATTTTTCTAAACTTTTGCCAAAGACAGATTACAGGTACATTGTATGAATTGCCCTTGTCAGAAATGTACAATGTACAAAAAATTTAGTGGTCGCCACCTTTTTTTGGAGATAATGTGCATGGAAAAGTATCATGATTTTGAAAAATTGTCTCTGATTACTGGACATGGCCTCAGCTAGTGGTAGTTTTAAAAAAACTGAAATCAGAAGTACGGGAGATGAATTGTTGGAAACAGACTTCCTTAGTCAAATGTTAAACAAGTGGGTCTATATATTAAGTAAAATAAAGTCATTTCAACTACTGTGATCCTGCTTTCAAGTAAACTTAACTTTTAAGGAGGGCATACAAACCCTATAAAAATTATATGCATGTACATACAGTTTCAATGTGAGTGGAGTTTGTTGGGGCATGGGTAGAAAAATAGACAAAATTCAACCTTCTACAACTCAGATATTTTTTGTTTTCTTCAAAAAGTGTAGAAATTGGTAAAGAAAACCGGTCTGTAAAATAAAACAATAGGAGTCACCAAACATCCAAGACAATTAAATGTAGCTGTAAGCAAAGTTAACACAATGGCTACATGTACCATCCCTTTGTGTTCACATTAGATTTCTTCCTAAGCATGCATGGTCGTACATAATATGGCATGGTATCAAATTGCGGCATACATGTAGATTGAATGATCACGCTTACATAATATACCACAGACTCAGACTCCCAGGTTTCACTCTGGAAGTAGAACCATTGATGTTGCTTGTTTCAGGGTCAAAAATTTGTGGCTGATCTCCAACCTGATGGTAGAATAAAATGGCCTGAAGCTAATCAAGTGTTCAACTCACCGTCTGCCTGGGCAATATACTGCAAAAGGCTTGTCAATCCTTCCAAGAAATCCGGCTGTGGATGGGCGTCGGTGAGTGATACATGCATACATGTACATCAATCGCAATCAGCTGTTAGTATACAGCTGTATTGATTTATGTTTTCTCACACAACAGTATCTCCGAGGCTAGCAATTTATCGAACAGATAAGATGGGATCGTTCAAACTTGAAACATTGCGGCCAATTTTGTAATCGCTGCAAACTTTGTGCTCCCGTGGCTACTGTTACAGAAGTGTTATAAATAGTACTTATAGTAGTTTCATATGCTTTAAGATTTTTCTCAAAAGGAAGTACTATAGTTTTTATTTTGTAATTGAAAACAAAAACCACCGACAACAGTTTGACTGTTTGAGTGTTTGTTCAACATTTTATTTGGCTTTACCACAAATTCTTTAAATTCTTCTGCAGTGTTCCAGTGTTCGTGAATCTACTACCACAGTACTACACTAACAATTAACAGTTGTGTTTGTTAAACATTTTATTGCATTTGGTTTCTCAATAAATTGATTAAATTCCATAATGCACTGTGTTTCACAGTACCTGTATTGTATGACCACTACATCTTAGTTGTTTCTTAAAGTATAAGGCATTAAGTAAATGCAGACATTCCTGAAAACTATTGCAATACTATTGCAATAGTACCTCCACTATCGCATTACTATCGCAATATCCATGTGACCTATTGCAATACAATATTGCAATAGTTAAAATTTCCTCAATAGTCACCCTTAGTTACTATAGTGTGAACCCTTTTACTTCCAAGAGCGCCAAAAATCACAATTCAACAAAAATTCCAAATTTCATTTTATGAAATATTGAAAAACAAATGGTACCATGCAAAAGTACTGCTGAAGAGGTTTCATTTAAATGGTCACACCATTGGATTTCATCCACAGACTCAAAAGCTAGAACTACATCACATGCCTCCAAAACAGCCACCCTGGATTATATGGAAATTAACATCAACTTGTTATTCAGTGCCCACTCTCTGTTAAAGGGGCTATGTCGCGAGGTTTCGCCTAATTTTAGTAACTTTAATTTACACTTTTATCTGTCAAAATTATTTTGTTCGCTGATATGAAACAGGACTCGAAATGGAACCAGTGGTCACGTACACAAGAGCTATTGCTTCTTTTGATTTAAGTCCAACGATTTCATCGCTCTTTTCTCAAGCGAAACAAAATCGGAAAAATGTTAGGTTTGCCTGTGGCGGTAAAGAAGTACAAAGTGAAGACTCTGGTACCATGTTAATTGCTAAAGTGTACTATATTTAGCCAACAGAGAAGAAGAACCTTTGTCCATGACATTACATGGTCAACTGATTTCTGTCGCTGCTCGTACATATCGAGAAATTTAGCCGTACGATTCCAGAATCGGAAAAATAACCAAGCGAAAATCAAGACAAATAGATTATTTACATATGTGAAAAATCTGAGACCATTTGGTTAACACAGCACTGCAGGATTGAATGGATTCAACGATGATGGCGTTAACTTGAAAAACAGCCACCGGACGTTTTTCAAGATTGTAGCTTGCATGACACCTCGCGACATAGCCCCTTTAAAGTGCATATGAAGTGAAATTTCACTACATTTTGTTCTAGGGTTTTATGTTGTTTATATCACCTTTATTTCATTTTCAATAGTTTTTCTCTTTTGCGCGAAGAGGTTCCACAGACTATTTTTAGCAGTTTGAAAACTCCTGCCGGGGCCTGAAATTTGCGACATTTTCAGCACGGCCAAAAAGGTATTTGTGACGGCATTCAAGTGTTTAATCACAACAAAGCATACTGGAGAAGGGGACAAACCCGGGGCTAAAATATGCGTTGCTTTCAGCCATATTTAATCGTAATAATCCTTTCACAAGTTGCCAAAACTCCACTGTAAAACAAGTGATGCGCTCAGTTGTAAACACACTAATGATGTCACTAGAATCCAGGTCCTTGTCTAATACGCCCAACTTGCATCGCTTGTAAAATACGTATGTTCCCGCCACTTCAAGTGACTTATTTTCCCATCAAAATAATTCTTAAAACACCTATTTTCAGATCACTGAAAAAAATGGTAGTGAAAATAATTTCACTTCATGTGCACTTTAAATACATTTTTGTAAGAAAACCGGAGGAGGGGGGAAGGGGGAGTGTTTGCACCATTGTGACAACCTTGAGCTTTGCTGTAGCTTTGGTAATGTATTCCTGTATACCTGCAGTTTGTTAATTGTATCTCTTTCTTTTTAGGTAAAGTACAAGGGTAAGAAATTAGACCAGTTTAAGACAACGTGGTTCAGGAAACAAAATCCATCTGTAAGTGCTAACTACAGTTTATAGTAATTAAATAATTTATCAGATACAGACCTGTGTACATATTTTTTTAATGGTGCCAATTCATAGAAGAAACAAAATAATATTAAACACTATGCAGGGTTTAAAATTGCGACTGATACAGTCACCAATGCGACTAACATTTCCTCCTTGGCAACTAAAAATTCTGGTTCAGTTGCCACTTTGGCGACCAGATTTCTCTATGATTTTGATTTAAATAATTATTATTAAAAGATAAAAGTTAAAACAAACACTTTATCTTATCTTGTTTTGCTTTTGTCGTAAAAAAAAATAGACAAATCACATAAATAGAGCCAGTTTACCTCCAAATACCGACTTCTGTCCGCAATGCATGCATTTTCTACCACCCCATTGCTGCTTTTCCCATGGAACTGTGGCCGCAGAATTTTGAAAAGAGGAGTCGATCTGGTAATGAATGGCTATCCGCCATCCCCAATTAATTTTTTTTTATTATACATGTACAAACTGGCGACTAAAAATTTGCATCTGGCGCCTATTTTTCTCCAGTTTGGCGACTGAAGGTGAAGGATGTTTTTAATTTTGAGCACTGCTATGATATTCAGGCTTCAGGCTTCACATAATTTTATGTGTACCTTAACTACAGCTGTACTTGCTGTTTCACAACAAATTATAGGCATCTTCAAGCCAAGAGACACCACCATCTTCACATAAAGAACCAACCCAACCAGCTTCAAATTCAACACCAGTTTCATCACATAAAACCCCATCAAGCAAATCATCAGGTAGTCATGGAGATGCGAAGAATGTGCCATCATCATCCACAACATCGACTAGTTCTCGTTTGCCAGCACATGCACCATCAACCTCGCATCTGACTACACCTGCGACGAGCACAGGACAAAAGGCTTCTGGGTCAAGCTCATCTGCAAGTAGCAGCTCTTTACCAGTGGAGATAAAACGTCCAGCTAAAACTTCACATTCATCAGGACGAGGGTAAGATTTATGCACACTGCTTTATTTTAATGTGAAATTCATCCCTTTTATTAATTATAGTTGAATGGGCACACTTCTGGATTTCATTTATAGACTCAAAAGGTAGAACCAACTTGCACAGCATAACAAACACAACAACAGGAAAGTACTGCTCAGTAGCTTTTATTTAAATGGCCACACTTTAGAAGTTCATCCACAGACTCAAAAGTTAGAACCAACATGTACTGTACAGCATAATAAGCTGTACCACAGGAAAGTACTGCTTTAAGGTTACAGTGTACCTTCGGGGGTGTCTCCAGTATAACAGCTCTAGCGTCTTAAGATTACACTTAATATACCTAAACCCAGATATCAAATTAAAGCTTATAGACCTGGCTATCTAAATATGGAAACCATTTGGTAATAAAATGAATTGTCGAATTTTTTACGACGTCTAAATTCGAACGTCCGAATCAGCTTTAAAACGCTATAACTCAAAGAGATTATTGTATTTTGCTAATTTGATTTGTTCTCGGGTTTCCGGACACGAAGCACTAAAAAAACGTGTCGGCGATTTCCCATATTCAATTGCAGTGAAAAGTTACAGAATATTTTCGAAAAAGGGAGAAAACAAATTGGAGTGATCGCACGGAAATGGCTCTTGACGAAAAAGTTTTCGGAAAAAAGAAATTCGCCAACATATTTTTGTTGATTATATGTTAGCCTAGCTTGTGTCCAAATTTGAGGAAAATCGAACAAATTCCCTTTGAGTTGTAGCTCTTTGAAGTGTCCCCTACAAGCGAAAAATTAACTTTGAGAAAACAGCGCTTAGAAAAACATATCGCTTCATAAACAAACTCTGCCCACAAAAGTTATACCGTCATTTCTCCGTCAATTTTCACTATTTTTCGATAATTTTTTTTTTGGATGAAAGTTCATTCTGTAAACTTTATTTTGACGCCAAAAAAAAATTTCAATTTTCGATCTGAAGGTACACTGTAACCTTAAAATAGCTTTCATTTGACTTGTCACACTGCTAGGATTTCATCCACAGACTCAAAGTTTCAACCTGTATTACTGAATTACTAAAACAGAAAGGATTAACTGGGCACTGCACTTCACAGCTAATTACATGTACCAGTATGATAGAATGGCAAGGGTTTGTAGTTAATTATGCTTTGTTATCACAGGCGAAAACCAAATATTGGCTTCATTCACCCACCACCGACACAAAAGTCCCCATCACCTTTCTCGCCTACAGCTTTGACTCCCACGTCTTCTTCAAAGTCTTCTGGATCATTGAGAAGCCCAGTGGGTAAGAATTACTTCGCTTTTAATTCAGGTCATGTGACCTCTTAGTCTTTAATAGTTCAAGCCTTTTAAACACAGAACTTACACTGTAGTAGAGGGCTTTAAAAAACAGAAATATTTTTTGAAATAACCTTTCTTTTGCAAATAATGAGCTGCATGTACATGTATATTCAATAATACATGTAATTATTTCAGTTGTTTTATTTTGTATCCATTAACCTACACAATAACTTTACCATACATTTATAACATCAGATTGTATTACTCAGCCTACATAATTTGTTTTATGATTCTTCTGATTTATTATTAATAGAAATACCCAGTTCATTGTCATCTCCACCTGCCTCGGGAGGAAGAAAGCGGTCAGCTGTTAGGATGCGGCAATCCGTCAAGTACACAGCATTGACTCCAGACAGGTACTGTAAGAACAAAATTAATATTAATTAAAACTGCAAGTGGGAATAATATTTTATTCATCCTTTCACTTTTATCAGGTGTTTTTAGCAATTGCAAAATACAGTTCCATTAAAAGGTGGAAGAGAGGTTTAAAAAAGTAAAGAAGAAAAAAAGGGTTTCTTTCCACTCTTTCGGTGCCTAATTCAACAAGCCATTGTGATTGTAGTCTTTGTGGCGTGACATACAGTGTACGTGACACCCAGTTACCATGACATGTATTGCTAGACCGCTGGACATCAGATCCACGCTAGTCATGTGACCGCCTCAGGCCTCGTGGCACACGAGCTTGCGACCTGTACGAAACTCACTTTGTTATTAAAAGTTTTGTTGTTTAAAATTCTCAAAGCTGCTGTGCTTTTATTCGCATAACAAACGTGACAGTCTTGGGATGCATTAATTTTTTAACATACATGTGTATGAAATGCTAACGCCTTTTTAAAATGATTTTTTTTTAAAAGCAGCTACTCAGTCAAAAAGAACCTTTTGTGTGCATGTATTTGTTTTTATTAATTAAAGTGCCCCTGTGATCAAATTTTTTATTTTCATTTTTTTACATTTTTGTGTACAATTAGACTTTCTTACTCATCTTGCCAAATTTCAATTCATTACGAACATCAGAAGTTATTTTATTTTAACATTTATTTCCGAGAATTTATGGCCGCGATTAATCAACCTTGTTCCAAGGCTTGGTTGCAAATGGGAGAAAGTGACGTCAAAGACTCAAACATACCTCACGGGTTGAAATTATAATAACAATAGGTATTGAAAATCACGCGAAAAGCAACAAAAACTTTGGACTTGTTCTTCGTGCAATTTGCTATGCTTATTGTTATTATAATTTCAACCCGTGAGGTATGTTTGAGTCTTTGACGTCACTTTCTCCCATTCGCAACCAAGCCTTGGAACAAGGTTGATTAATGGCGGCCGTAAATTCTCGGAAATAAATGTTAAAATAAAATGACTTCTGATGTTCGTAATAGATTGAAATTTGGCAGGATGAGTAAGAAAGTCAAATAGTACACGAAAATGTAAAAAAATTAAAATAAAAAATTTGATCACAGGGGCACTTTAAACTTGTTACAGTCAAAATGAGTAAGATCTCTACTTCATGTAAGAACAGTTTTCAATTGAGTATCATAAGACCAAAGCCAATAATTTAATAACTCTGACCAATCACAGGTTATGGGGAAAAAAAAGCAATTGGTAAATTCTTGGGTCATATTTCCATAATAATTATATTATTTACCTCTGTCAATAAGTATTTATTTTAATAACAAGGGTGTTTTTCTTTTAATAGTGATCCACATACACTGGTTGAACTTATGAACTTCAGTGCCATGGGTAAAATGCAGCCATTTTCTGTTGATATCTCAACAAACTGTCTTTTGCTTATGGTGAGTTTCAGTTAATTATTTAATAAGTATTAGCACTTTCACACTACCGTAAACAACACGTCATGGACCCTTTTGCAGCCACAGGGGACTATACATGCAGTTGCCTTTATACCCATAAGTGGCCAAAGGTGACTATAGTCGCCTGAGGCTATTTGGGAAATAATAGTATCCCCCCAATATACCTCCAGTATCCCCTCAATATACCCTCAGTATACCCCTGATATACCCCCCATATACCCCAAATATACTCCAATATACCCCCAGTATACCCCAATATGTACATGTACCTCCCAGTATACCCAAAATATACCCCAGTATACCCCCGATATACCACAAATATACCCCAAATATACCCCAATATACATGTACCCCCAGTATACCCCAGGGGTACTTGATGAAAATTTTGAAGAGAACCACTAAAAAACGCTGCTAAAACTTTAAAAAGAACAAGTACTCAAAGCTAAGGTACCAGAAGTTTGTATTTTGGGCATGGCAGGACCCAGAAATTTCTCGAAAGGCATACACCCTTGTGGTCCCAGCTCCAACAAGAGAGGGTTAATGAAACCTGACATTCAAAATTTGTGATACCACAACTTAAACAAGATTGTTAGAACTCATTAATTTATGTCATGTTCTCATTTAATTAAATTTGCAGGATTATCATTGCCATTTAACGTCAAGTGAAGTAGTGGGATACCTAGCTGGAAAGTTTGACCCACAAACACATCGTAAGTAACAGTCACTAGAGAAACACTGAGCGAAAACGCTTCTCTATTGAAGAATGTTTCTTCGTTTTTTACTGTACTCCGGGGCCGGGTTGTTCAAATTACAATTAAGCTAACCCAGGATTAGTGTCAATTTTGAATCCAGTTAAACAACTTAACAATAGAAAAATTTTCAAAAGTTTTCTGCCCTTCAGTTTTGACTTTAACTTGTCTTCACTACTACATGTAGCTACAAATGACCTTTGAAAACATTTTTTAAACAGAGAAATGGAATACTTGGTTAACTTTTAATCCAGGATTAGCGTTAATTGGCTTTCTAACAACCCGGCCCAGGGCATTTGCAGAGCTTTTTTCTCCCCGTCCTTTGGGCATTTGCCAATTTTTTTCACAAAATGGTAATGCTCAGGGGTTCTCCTGGGGGGGGGGGGGGGGGGGGGGGAACATGGGCACTGCTGGAATTGACTTATACATTTATTACTGGGAGTACTGACTTCCTTCTCCTCCTCCCCCCCCCCCCCCCCCCCCCCCCCCCCCCCCCCCCCCCTCCTCCCCTGGAGAGAATGCTAGTCAAAGGCAAGGATTCCACCAGCATCATGTTTCTGACTATCCAGACAATGTGGAGAAAAGTTTATTGTCTAAGAAAGCAAGACTTGAACCAGAGATCACAGATACATGTAAGACTGCAGGACAGTTCAGACTTAAACAGTGGGTGAGTACGCAGAAAAAGCCGAAATGCTGAGGTAGAGAAAAGGATCTGGAGAGAGTTAAAATACATGTATGGAAAGTGAGACTGGGGAAATAAGGAAGGTTAAATCAGTTCAATCAGCTAGCACTTGAGTATTGCCCCCCGCTTTAGAGGTGGGAACAAACAGACTGTTTTGCAGTTTGATCATGTACAGATGGATCAAAACTTCAACAAGTTAATTAAACCACTAAGGCCTTCACTCCTCCACAAAAGGAGTGTTAATAATGATGAGTGATGATCAAGTAAATTTTCCTTTATTCTTTCATTGTGTAGACATGAAGGTTGTGCAGGCTTTTCCATGTCGCTGTCGATTTGCTGACAAAGAGAATGCACCAAAAGTAGAAGAAGAGGTATGTCTGTGATTTACAGTTATTGTGACAATGGAGAAGGGTTAATGAAAACTTAAGGTGGCTCCCAACAGTTTCCAGCACTTTCCAAGACTTAGATTTTGATGGGTCATTAAAACCACTCTTTATCAGTTGATGCTACAATCATGGTATCAAACGAATGCCCAATGAATGGTGCACATGTTATCATTTTTGTGACACAATATGTTACCATAGCAACAGTATAATGTGCTGAAAACACCCTTAATTTTAGCTTTAAGTGTTTATAACTCAAAAATGACTCGGTGAACCCCATTTTTTTATTGTCAAATTTTGATCAGCAGGATAAGTTGCAACTTTTGGCAAAGTTTAAAAAAATTCTGTACATGGGATTCAGAGCCACCTTAAAATTTCAAAAATTTAAGCATTTATTGTTTTCAACAGTTGCGGAATGCTATCACCCAGCGAGGTCTTATTCTAGTCGGATGGTATCACAGCCATCCGTCGTACCAACCTGATCCATCGCTACAAGATATCCAAAACCAGATCAAATATCAGAACATATTACAACATGAAAATGCTGCCTATGGTCCCTGTCTTGGCATTATAGTGTGTAAGTATTGTATTTACTGTGGTGGTTAGCGCATTGGACTTTCAACCTGAAGATCAGTGGTTCGAGCCTGGTCTCTGCCGTCGTGTTGTTTTCTTAGACAAGAAACTTTACTCCATGTTGTCTCTTTCCACCCAGGTGTATAAATGGGTACCGGCGACATAATGCTGGGGAGTAACCTTGTGATGGACTAGCATCCCATCCAGGGGTAGTAGTGATACTCTCAGTTGATTCATGCTACAGAAACCGGGTTAAGCTTGGCAGTTGTGAGCCATTAGGCTTGTGAAGACTTACCTACCTACTGTATTAAGTTTACTCAAGCAAATCCCTCTCGCATGCAATTGCCCTTCTAAAATGCCCCCATGTGAACAATTCCCAAAAGAAAGAAATGCAGGTGTGTTTAATCCTTAAGTCCCAGATATCAAAATACAAATTCTATTTTCTTAACACCAAATATTCCTTATAGAAGTTGTGGGGAGAAGCTGTTTAAATATCAAGAGAATTCATCTTGGCTGATCATGCCCTTAATTCTCTTGACCCCTCTGATTGATTAAGCATTGATATTGTAAGGAGAAATTTGATGCTGATCACAAGTCATTCAATTAATTTTGGATCTTAACATTTCACATTCACCATATCCCTTTCTTTTAATCAAACCATTTATCATTCGATGCATTTTTTCTTCTTTTTCATTGGATAATTGCCCACCACATGACCTGCAAATGACTGCCCACAAATAATTCTGTTCATGTGCACAACAGTGCAAAGTTGTTTTGCTACTCCTGTACTCCTCTACAATATTATTAATGGCAGCCCAATTTCTGCTCTGTTTTGTAGCTTGATAGTTATGAAAATTTTCCAAATAGCTACTTAGGACATTCTTGCTGGGAGGCCTTCAATTATCTGCTGTTTGTATTAATATTCTTTTTCACTCACATGACAGCTCCCTATGACAGTTACCGACCAACAAAAGAGTCAACTATGCGAGCCTTCTGGGTTCAAGCATCACCCGAGGGTCAGACTCATAAACTAGGCGTTCCTATGCTGATGAACAGCAGTTCACATCAAGACCAGTTCCTTACTCAGGATCTCCTTAATGAACTGGTAAATACAGCTTTTTAATTCATTAATTCACAAAGCGTTGAACAAGTTTACCTAGCAGTGCGACAAAACTTCAATTGATCACTCGATCTGCTGTTAACATTGAGCCCGCAATATGTAATGGTCATCTGCCTTACCCATGAGGATGGCTTTGGAAGGTGGGGAGTTAGATGCAAGGGGTGGGGGTGGGGGTGGGTGGAGCAAAATGCCTAGGAGAGGGGAGAGTTGGTGAACATTTTGGTTACAATATGTAATGGTCACCTGCCTTACTCATGGGGGGTGTTGTAGGGAGGGGAGCTAGGGGGTGGGGGGTCAGTAAAGCAAAAAATCTAGGAGAGAGAGGGGTGGGGAGGCAGTCCAAACGTCTTGTATTCACAAGTTGGCTCATGAGAGCAGCTCCTTTGATTTCATGTACAGTAGGTTTTATTTTTGTTATTAAATGATAATTCACTGTTATTTTTGTTTGCAGAGGTGGATGTGGAGTTTCTACAAGGGAAGTCCAGACACTATCAACTTTCATAACGCATGGCACGGAACTCAAACTTATCTCGATAAAGTTAAGGTAAGAATGGTACATGATGTATTCAAGAGTTGTAGTTCTTTTAGTTGGTCTTTTATAAAATGTTAAAAGAAATGCATCTGCTATAAATTATGAATAGTCAGAATGAGTTCATTATACAGTCAACTCTCCAAGATGGACACCGTCAGGACCAGCCCTAACTGTCCGGCTTATGGAGACTTCGGGGTAACTTGACCTCAGTAATTCCGAGATAACAAAGCTTAACCTATGCACAATGAATACGTCTGTTTAAAGTCGTTTACTTAAGCAAAACCTACAAACTGGAACAAAAATATTAGAAAAGTGGGCTCGTTTGTTCATATTTATCACCCGCATTTCCGTTTTGAAGTATTTTTTCACTAAAAAAAGCGCTTCTGAAGTGTTCGTTTATGGTTTCAAAGTGTCCGTTGTCCATCTTAGAGTGTTGTCCATCTTATAGCGAGTTAAGTTACAGTAAATTGACTGCAAAACAGCAGGGACCAACCCCAAGTGTCTGTTTTTTTTTTTATATAGAAATGTCTGTTAAGAGAGAGTTGACTGTAATTTGTAATAAAATGTTTAATGATCAGTCAGATCAAGTTCATTATGTCTCATCATCATCGCTCAATCGGCTGTTAACATTGAGCCAGTGATATGTAATGGTCACCAAGCTTCTTTGCCCATGGGGACAGTGTTGGAGGGTGGGGAGGGTGGGGAGCTGGACACAGGGTTGGGCATCAGTGAAGCAAACTGCCACGGACAGAGAAAGGTCCTAATGTTTTGTATTTATGAGTTGGCTTATAGGAGCCTTTGATTGCACTCTAACCTTTAATTGTTAATAAACTAACCTAAAGCATTTGCAATTTATTATTAATTACAACTTTCCATTTTACTTTTAGTCTTCTTTGATAAAGAAGTTCCCTACAGATCAGACAGATGGAAGATTTCTGGAATTCATCAACACACTTCTTACATAGCAAATTTCTGTTAGTAAAATTAGTTCTTATGTCCATTTGTATACTAAATAATATCATTTTTAAGAATAAATTGTTGTCCAATAACTTTTATTACACTGTACCTAGACCCAAGGAAAAATTAAAAGCAATGTTTTTCTTAACCTTTGCAGCAATATGTACTAGTTATAATACTCAATTAAAAAAAAACTGTTACATATTCATAAGTTTGCAAGCTAACTTTTGTTTTAAATAAAGGGCTTTGTTAATAATGGACCATATTTTTCTCATTCACAAAATTCTCTGAGCCCACTAGAGGAGAGAAGTTGTATTAAAAACACAATGGTTATTAACACTTTCACTCCCAGAGTCAATTAATATGTAACTTTTGAGTCTGTTGACAAAATCCTATGGTGTGACCATTTAAATGAAACCTCTTTGGCAGTACTTTTGCATGGTACCATTTTTTCAATATTTTTACAAAAGGAAATTTGGGATTTTTCATGGATTTTTGGCACTCTTCCACATGCAATTTTGATTTCTTGACTGCCTGTCACAAAATTTGATGAACTGTAATCCACTTCCATCCTTGCTCCAAACTACTGCTTTTGTTTTCCTCTAAAATTTATAATCTTTTTATCCAATAAAATAAATGTCTGTTTGGTGGTATTTGGCGATATAACATGAAAATAACTGAGGTATTTTCCAAGCAAAATTTTGTCATTTCAGCAGGACAGTGCCCCTTTAAAGTTCATCATGTTCATGTAAGTGTTGGTACATTTTTCGTTCAAATGAGGGATCATGCACTCTTGAATTGTGGTACTTGTGCAAGGCTTGTGGGACTAACAGCACTATATCAGCCAAGGAAACCTCTTGATCAGCAGCTCCAAGATTTTCTACAACCTATTAAGGAAAAGCCAAAAAAAAAACATTTCATACACTTTTCAATAACGCGCACTCTCAAGTTCAAACCTCAACGAACAGTTTCGTTTTTCACTGCAGCAAATATCATAGCGAGTCCAATGTTTGCCGCCATAGTAATGATTGACGGCAGCATAAAACGTAAGCCTAAGTTGGGCTTTGAACTTCAGCGTTTGGGTACACATTATTGAAAGGTGTAGTAAAATAAAATTTGCTACAACTCCAGAACAAATGAAAACATGGTTTACAAACCTTAAGAAAACTATAATAATTTTTTATATAGCTACCTCAAGGGCCTTTTTATGAGTTCCACCAAGATCCTAAAACAGAAAAGAGGGAGAAGTAAACAAAATATTATAAAACAATTATTAGCCTGTTAGGCTTTAAAAGTGGGTCATTTGGTCCCAGTCCCCACTTTAAAAAGATAGTTTCCATTTTACAGTATGAAGCTAGTATCCACAATTCACAGCCATACGTCCAGTCCACAATCCTAAAGTTACAATCCACAATCTATAATTATAGTCCAGTCCACAAGTTTTCCACACTCTGTTCCATATCCCAAAGTCCTCATTCCACCATAACATTCTAGAGAGGATCTGCATTCATTGGAATGACATCTTTTTTTAATGCTTATCCACTGGATAATAGTAGATACCCTTAATTATCTTGACTACCTTTAGAACACCAGGGACTGCTTTTAAAGAATATCTTCTCTGTTGCTTGTTCAATCACTCCTACCTTTACATAACTTGACAAAAACTTGTCTTTGTCAAACATTCCTCTTTTATCGTAGCAATCAGCCAACAGTTCTCTGTAAAGAGTAGAATAAAACAAAAAAAATTGAGATTCGTAATAACTTGATTGACTTGTTGACAGCTGACAAAAAAATTCATTGACTAATAATATTGATTGTTTACCTATCATCCACTTGGTTGATTGTCTTATGACTGATTGATGATTGTCTGACTGCCAGATTTACTGTGAGACAGTGACTGATTGACTGACCAAGACTAGCTGACTGACTGAGTTAGACTAACTGACTGTCTGACCTACACTCAGTGACTATCTATCTGACTGTCTGACCAACTGACCGCTGACTGACTGATCTAGACTAACTGAAATTATGACAGACCTAGACTGACTGGCTGACTGACCTAGATTTAGTGACTATAAACTGACTGTCTGGCCACCTGACCGCTGACTGACTATAATCTATTAGTAAATGACCAGCTGACTGAGCTATAAGACTGACTAACTGACTGAATGACTAACATACCAGCTGACTGTCTGACTGACTGACTGAGGTATACTGACTGACTCTGTCTCACTGATGACTGACTGGCTGAGATGGACTTACTGACTGACTAACTGACTGTCTGCATGACTGACTGACTTATTGACTAATTATTGACCGGGTGACTGATTGAATGACTGAGCTAGACTGATCAGCTGACTGTTCAAGTGACTGAGTTAGACAAACTAACTGCCTGACAAACATAGACTGACTGACTGACTGACCAAATGAAGGGTTGATTGAGAGCTGACTCATTGATCTACTGACTGGATGGATCATGTGTACTATGGGTAGTCTCGGCCGACTGTCGACCGAGATATATCAACAACATATCGACAGTACACATGATCCCACTGGGTTAGACTGAGACTGCCTGAATGAATTTGAATGACTGACTGTCTGAGTTAAACAAACAGCTTGACTGCCTGACTGAATGAATGATTGACTGTCCGAGTTAAACAAACTGCCTGACTGAATAAATAACTGACTGTCTGAGTTAAACAGACTGAATGAATGAACGAATGACTGTTTGAGTTACACAGACTGACTGAATGACTGTCACTGTCTGATTTCAACACTGACTGACTGCCTGAATGACTGACTGTCTGAAATATTCAACAGACTGACTGAATGCCTGACTGTCTGAATTCATCAGACTGACTGGCTGCCTGACTGAAATGAATGATTTGACCACTTACTCAATGTATCCAGCATCAATGTGACTATACTCAAGATCTTCAGTGTTTGAAACATCAGTTGGGTCAATAAATAACACCACTTCCTTCAACTGGTCAATAGAAAGGTTCTGCACATACTCTACAGTGACATAGCCATTTCCATCAGGATCTAGGTAATCGACCAACTACATGACAAGAGAATTTATTTATTGATAACAGTTCAGTTATCAAATGTTTTAACCCTTTCACTCCCAGAGTCAATTATGGAGACAATGTAGTGTAGTTCTAACTTTTGATTCTGTGGACGAAAACCTATTGTATGACCATTCAAATGAAACCTCTTTGGCAGTACTTTTGCATGGCACCATTTGTTTTTCAATATTTTACAAAATGAAATTTGGGATTTTTCTTGAATTGATGTTTGGCACTCTTGGGAGTTAAAGGGTTAACATTTACATTTAACATTTTTACCCTAAGACAAAAGTTTGGTAGGTCTGAAGTATTAGTTGGTATTAGGTCTCTGCAAGACCTATGGGTAGGTTTCTACGTAACTAAAAAGCTTAACATACTTATTTTTTCACTCAGCCATTTTCTTACTTAACATGCATTAACTGGTGCTGGCAGCATTATTCCAGAGACTGTTAATATTTTATTTTAATTATTACCTGTCTTTTTCTTTCCCCTTCATCTTTTCTCATCACATCTCTCTTAACATCACTTTCACTATTGAAGTACTTTGCAACAAAATCATTAAGCCAAATTTTTCCTTCACTGTCGGCCAGCGTCAACAGAAACCTCTTAAGAATGTGAATATCCATATGGCCTTGACTAAGATTACCATAACCAGAGAACCGCCACAACACTGTGACTTGGTCCATGGGTGTGAACTGAATCTTTGTTTGGTCACAGCCTTGATCTGTGAAATGCTTTAACTGCGAGAACCAAATGGATACAGCTGAATTCATGTAACCCCACGACCGCACTTGATGCCAGTAACCTGAAAGTGACAGTGCAAGTAGATAAGTCAAGATTGTACTTGCAAAATCTGGCCATATTAATGGGGAAGCTGTTTCATTTAATGAGGTTGGTAGGCTAGATCAGAAACCAATTAAGTGGGTGTCTGTATTATTAAAAGCAGGCTTCAACTCAGACAGACACTTAACTAGGAGCATGGAAACTGTCCATAATAATGGGTGTCCATATTAAGTGGGTGTCTGTAAAGCAGACCGACAAAAGAGGCAACAGAAACTGCCCATAAAAATATCTCTTGTGTCTTTATAAAGTGGGTGTTCTTAAAGCAGACTTTAACATGGACAGACCAAAGGGACCCCGGGAACTGTCTGGGGTGTCTGTAAAGTGGAGTTTGACTCAATCAGTATTGAAATTCTCACCTCCAGGCATAAATATGCAGTCACCCTTGTTCATTGTGACTTTGGCATAATGCACATCCTTGATTAACGGAAACATCTCAAGGTCAACAGAATCTACATCAATCTCTGAATACCCTCCCCACTCAAACTTGGACTCTTCAGACATGTAAACTAGGTTTGTTTGATCCGGATGAACCAGAAGCCAATCTTTGGTGCCATTAAATATACAATGTATGTTACTGTATGGATCTTGGTGCAGCTTGGTTTGTCCTCCGCGAGCAGAGAGAAATAAGTGGACCTCTTGTAGGGCTTCAGAAAAAGATCCACATCTGCAAAGGGTGGAGAACATATAAACCTGCATTTACATGATTCCAATCTATTCATGTGTGCCCTGGCTGGGATGAGGGGTAGGGGGGGGGGGGGGGGGGGGGTAAATGCTGACTCATCCTCAGTCATCTCTCTTTCTCATATTAATATTAACGAGAGAAGCACGGCCGAGGGGAGTGCAAGGGATGATAGGAAAGAGGGAAGACTTTCCCTTTGCTTTCCTTCTTCCCATCACCCCCTTCTGTCGCACTTCTCTCCTTCCGCGTCTATCCCCCACGCGCATCTCCGAGTCAGGAGTGATTGATAATGATACAAATCTTGCATTATGAAAGATCGTTTTGATCATGCTTTCATAAATAAGCTAGCATAATTATTATAAGTTAGTATATCTCACTATAACTATATGGCTATAGGGTAAAGGGTATAGAAGTCAGAGAGTTTGGTCTAGAACAGGGTATCATTGACTGACCAGACTGGCACAAAGATAGTCGAGTTTCTGATAAATAGCGAGTCTGGATTAGGGTAGAGATTTTTGGTGTCTATAGTCTAGAGTAGCTTAAGCGTTGCAAAATCAGCTGAAAATGGTGTGGTATAGAGTTATTGAGGTACACTTCCTCCCAAAAATTTACAGAGTACCCCCCCCCCCCCCCCCCCCCCCCGCCCCCTGGGAGTATAGGGTAGAAGTCCCATATTCCCTGGAAAAATAGCAATCCCTAAATTATCACACCCCTCCATAATCTTCACTCCCCTCCCCCCTCGTGCCCCCTTTAGTAGGAAATTGTTGAAAATAAGTAAATGTGCTTGTGTGTCCTAGCATTTAGAGGAATAGACAGCAGGCTAACATGACTATCACCTTAAACATGGCGGTATTCCTATGTCTCTTTCCATTGGCTGCGGAACCTGTGAGATCACATAAGCATCTCTTGTCTGGTAGTTTTGTATAAAATGTCTGACAGTGTCTCGGCCAAGGACTCCAGTTTCACCAGATGGTACTCGTTCACTGCTTTCGGCTCGAGCTTCAAGTCGTACGGTGAGATTACCATATTCCGAGATTAAAAATTCTTCAGTCCATAGTTCGTATGCTCTAGAAAAGTGTCCAATATATATCATATATAACAGAATAAAAAGGCTCCTTTGAGCCGACTTGTAAACACGAAACAACCTTTTGAGACCCTAACCTTTCCAACACATTTTCCTCTACCAGCTCCACACCCACTGTGTCAAACCCTCCACCTTCCCCTTCCTCCATTATGCCACTGCTATGGATACATATCACAGGCTTTATGTTTACAGCCAATCCACCAACAGAAGGAGTGAAATTTTGTATATTTTTGCATGTTCAACACTTTGCATATTCACACAATTCAAAATTGACAAATAAAAAAAGTGAAGTTTCACAACCTTCAATCGCTCGATTTCATAAATGAAGGCTCCTCCAACTTTTATCACAGCACTGCATGAGCCTCATCAAATATTTAAAACGAGTTTTTAACTTTTAGTCGGCCGAGGATGTTAATTACTGCTTCATAGCTGCCTCTTCAACCAAACACCATGTATTATACAATACTTGCACACAATAATTAAAAACAATAAGCAATTATTGTTAACTACAGCTGGAAAATCTTGTCTAAAGCCAACTGCTTGCCTGTTAGGGGTTTAGATATACCGGCACCAAAAGAACGAGATTTTTAATATTTGACTATTCAAGGTTTTATATTCTTCCACTCAATGGTTAGTTTGTTTTCAGGTAAAGATCAGCATTTTATTTATGAATTATGCATTTTATTTATGAATTATGTTCATTATTACTAACTCAAATAAAATTTAACTACTTTTTTTTTTATTATGTACAATTGATTAATCAGAATCTCAGTAGTTAAGCTAAAATATCGAGATACAGTATAAAAAAATAATTTATCGCATGCATGCGGAAGCCACAAAACGAGTTCTAACAAGTTTGATAGTTAAAAAATACAAAACGTACATGTATATAAAAAGCTTCGATCAAGCCATTGTTTTTGGATCATATTTAAAGTTGATTTTTCTGCGGAAATATATTTACAGGACAAAAAATACAGGGCTTATATCTACCTGGAATGTTTCGCGGCCCCTCTGAACACAACAGGTCGGTTTTTCGAGACGTATTTTTCCCAGAACTCTGTCGGATGAGGTACAATCTCGAGTTCTTCTGTGATGACATCAGGGGCTCTATGTCCACCAAACGGCTTCAAGTGTCCGGCAAGATCTTTATCCAAGCAAACGGACGGGACAGTGAATATCAAATAAAGATGCAGTGCACAAATCAGGATGTTTTCTCCTAACATTTCACCTGCTGAGACCTCAATCAATATTGACATTTGAACGGACAGCGGGAACAAAAGATCAACATGTGCTTGGTGGCCTGTGCCACTAGAACCCAGTGAACGCAGGTTTCTTTATTGCGATAGGAGAACACAACCTAATCTTCAATCTTCGGCGTTCTGTAAATACCACAGGGAGCCGAGACTAAAAAAAAAAATCTGCAAAGGACCACAAACGATAATGCTGCTAACGGTATACATATGATCTGCGAGAGACCTAACCCGCCAAAAAATGAACAAATATACAATGAACTGCAGGGCTGATGTAACTACGTAAAAAAACTAGACTTTGCGAGACACCATCACGGCAGAAACCAATAAAGTAGGATCGCAAGGCCGTGATCACGGCGGGGGACTCCCATATAAAAATGACGGGGTGCTCGTCGTACCTTTTAGGGGTCAAAATTTGTAGATTGGTACCGCTTAGGGTACTAAAATCTAACATGACCACCGTTAGAATTATCGCGGTACCTTTTAGGGTATGAGCCGAAAAAATATGACAGAATATGACATGTGTTGTTTAAGAATTGGTACCTCTTAGGGTTAAAAATTATTTTAAGCCACACCCATCAAACGAGATTCTGGTACCTTTTAGGGTGTTTTTCGAAAATTTCCGACGAGCACCCCCGTCAGTTTTATACGGGAGTCCCTCCCCCCCCCCCCCCCCCCCCCCCCCCCCCCCCCGGGGGAATCACGGTTGCAATCCTACTTTATCGGTTTCTGTCGTAATGGTGTCTCGCAAAGTCAACTTTTTTACGTAGTCAGATCAGCCCTGCAGTTCATTGTATGTTAGCCCAGACTGACAACGACAAAACGGGATCTGTTGTTTCTCGGCGGCTTTATGGCTTCTAAACAGCATTTCAGCGAGTTTTAGTTTTTCTGGTTTGACTTCATGCACATCTAAAAACTTCCTTTAGGTGAGTCAAACCAGAAAAACCAAGAGGGAGATTGAAAATGTTATAGACTGAAAAGTCTGAAAAAATTGTTCAGCCCAACCTATGATTTTGTTCAATCCCGGCCCAGCGATTACAAAGTCAGTAAAGTCAGTTTGTTGTTATAAACAACGACGAAACGAAAATGTTCCGAGTGAACATGATTTCTCTTAATTATTAATACATGCTTTTAAGAGCTCTTTCAAGGAATGGGGATCAAGAGAAGATTACGTATCATCGGATCAGTAGAGACCCCCTGGGTCATAAGAGAGAATATTGACTGGCAAGGAGAAACCTGAAATACTTTTATTAAAAGACTTAAAAGGGACAGTTATAATTCTGCCATTATTTTAGAAAACCTCTCCAAGTAGAATATAAGCCGATAACCAAGTATTTGAGAGCCAATGATAGCGTGCGATTCTGTTTGTAAAGCAGTAAATGACACAAAAACAAAAATATGACTTAGAGTAGCAAAGAAGACACTCTACCTATGTTGACCTTTCAAAGTGTTTTGATGACCGAATGTAAATCATGTGATGGAAAGCCTGTCTGGTGGAATCTGTCATGTGAATAGATCATCTTAAATGCTTTGCTTGCACAGTGTAACTTTCAGTTTGCTTTGCTTCAGGTTCAGAAATTAGACCATCGAAGACAACTTCCGAGATATTACATTGCGCTTAGCTTATACAAAAACGTAAGTACATCATCTTTCATTTTATGTCATACTTTATTAAATGCGCGCTTTGAAAGTGTCTCACTCTGTGAGGGTATTTCTGAACAAATGTCCAATTGCGCGCGACTATCACACCATGTCGTAATGACGTAAAATCTACAAAGAGGCTTCCCATGTTTGAGTTCTTCGCGAGTTTTTTATGCAAGTGGGGAAGTCACGAGACGCGAGCTGGTGGGAGAAGCAAGCCACTCGCATCTCATATCATAAATTGATTGACCTAAGCTCGAGGCTTTTTAGATCGCATTAAACCCAAATTCAAAGTGAGTCGAGCAAGCTTGCGCAAGCGCTCTACATTTTGCTTTTATTCTCTGTCTACTGTATTTTGTTCTTCAAATGTTAATCGACTGATCGGTTGATTTAATTTTCAATATAAAAACAATAGAGATTTCTGAGAATTTTCAGACAACCGAAAATTGATGAATTTTAGCCAACACAGCGATCATGTTATTTCTTTCGCTCAATTTATACATTTTGTCCCGCCTACACTTCTTTAAAACTTACAGTATAAATTCATTTGTGTTTTACTATCGATTCAAAGCTTTTATGATGGTTTCACTTTGAAATATTGGCATACAATAGCTCGTTGAATGACTATTGGGAAATCCAATCTTAATCCTTGGGGAAATTCCCTTTCGATTTCGATCGTGTTATTTAAACATCTCGGGATATCTCCATGGCAAATTCTAGAGCCATTACTATCACTTTATAAATACTTGACCATTCGTTTATTAGTCACGTGATTAGAAAATCGTGCATGTGTGAGAAGGGCGCGCGGCATGTATCAAAAACTCCGTATATAGCTTTTCAGTTCGGCAGAGTTTTTGGAACTTTTGTAAAAATTTTGGAAATTTTGAAATTGAATTGTCCACTCGAACATATCTAAAAAAAGTGAAGTGCTCCAAAGCAATTAGTCAGGATTGTACCTTGTGTGCTAGTTTATAAGTAATGATTGGAAATTACTAAAATGTAAACTGTATGTGAACTTCGACGCTGTTCATAATTGCTAGCGAGCGTTAGCGAGGCAGTATACTATTCTGGGAGATCTGTGCATGTGTTGGTTGGCCTGTGTTATGGCGAAGCGGAGGTCGGAGAAGTTCAAAATTTTCGGATGACAGAATCCGCTCATCCGATTGTGTACAATTGTGTAATGTAATGTCACGATCGAACGTGGGTCCATTCTGTGCGCGGCCAAAACGTTCAAAAGGACACATTATAAGCCACGACCGATTTTTTTTCCTCTCCCCTATTAACCCTCGGAGTCAACTCTTTCCCGTATCTTTTTTATTTTTAGATGTTTGCGGGGCTCTCAAATTCCCGCGCACTTTTTAAAACGCCCAATCAGAACAGAGTTATTATTTCGAATAAGCCTAACAGGATTACAGCTATTATTAATACCCTATTCCATGCCTAACTTGTGAATAGTGTTCTCCGGTTAAACTAAAGAGTCCTTAGACTCAAACAACCTTTCCTAATTAGTTCAAGATGCCTTAAGGGATCTCACTTTTGTAATTCTATATCAACGAAATGCAAAATGCTGATTCGCTCTGTTTTCGCTCTCTATGCCTATTATTTTTCCTAAAAATAAACTTGAGTGTCCATCACCAATCTAAGTGATTGTCTTCGTTTGGTAATAAAAACATTCCTGATTTTAACTTTTGTATATATTTCAACTAGGACACAATCCAAGATGGAATACAATTCAGAGCAATTAAACTATTTCAGAATATGTTTCATCGCCTTCAACTTGGTACCCAAAGGGCTTCGAAAAGTTTTCAAGCAAGAATGGGACTTCCGCTACATCACAACTCCGCTTGGAGAATGGAAAGAGATTCCACAGAATGGCCGCGATTTCTACAACAACGAGACACGAAGAAGTCGCACGAAAAATGCGCGGTATTTAGCAACAATACAAAACGGCAACACGGCGGAGTGGGATTGTAGTTGTCTGTATTTTGCGATATTGTTCTCGGATAGCATTGGCACTACCCTGAGTCCGGCCGTCAAAAAAGATGTCGATGATCTTCGACAGGTTCGAAACGATATCGCTCATAAAAATGAGGCTGAACTAACTGATGCTGAATTCCACAATTCTGTAGCAAGAGTGTTGGCTGCATTCAACTCTTTGAAGCTTCCAGTTAACGACATCGAGGCTGTTAAAAACCAGTCGAGCTTTCCCACAGCGGAGGTAAATAGCTTGAAGATGCAGGCTGATAAGCTTAAAGATGATTTGCAGACAAAAGAAGAAGAAGTTAAAAATCTAACGTTTGATTTACAAGTGACACAAAACACATTGCAGACGAAGCAAGAAGAAGTTGAAAACATAACTGAGGAAATTAATTCCAAAGTCGGGTCTTTCTGTGCCCTCACATTCAAGCCATCGCATGAAATCATCAGACGTTCAAATGATGTAACGAGAATCATGAAAAAACTGGAAGAGCTTGAAAATAGAAGCAATGGATCCGTCAGCACTATATATTTATCAGGAAATCCTGGGTGTGGCAAAAGTCAAATCGCTCGTCAACTTGGTCAAGAAATCTTTGACAGAAGATCACGTGAAAGTAAAGGTCTAACATTTGTTGCAACACTGAATGCAGAAACCCTTGATTCACTTGCCGACTCCTATACCAGTCTTGCTAGACATCTGGGAATTACGGAATACGCGTTGACCAACCTGGCGACCTCAAAAGTGGGCAGCCCGAAAGAAATAATCCAGCATCTGAAGCGATTGATTTTGCCAAAAATAAAGCAGTTCTCCGACTGGTTGATAATTGCAGATAACGTTGTTGACCTAACCTTGGTTCGTAGCGATCTACCTCCGACCGCCAGTGAAGAATGGGGCCACGGTCAGGTGTTAATAACTACTCAAGATAGCAGCTCAATACCCTCCAATGCTCCTCATACTTACCATGAGTCTCTCAGTAAAGGAATGCAGCCCGATGACGCAGTAGAGCTATTAAGACAAGTGTCTCAAATTTTAAATCAAGACCATGCTGAGATGGTTGCCGAGATTCTCGAGTATCAACCACTTGCCTTAGCAGCTGCTGCATTTTACGTACAAACAGTTGTGATCAATGGTTCTCCGAGCTACAGTTGGAAAAATTACCTGGAAACATTTAGCCGCGGCGAACGTGAAGCAACAGAAGAACCACTTGCGAAACAGAATATAGCGTATTCCGAAACAATGACTATTGCCATTAAAATGGCAATAACAAGAGCTTTGGAAAGCGATGATGTTCTTCGTGAAGCATTTAGTTTGTTCTCGCTGTGCGCATCCGATTATCTCCCGATTGAAGCTGCTGTTGACTTCGTTAAATGTCATACAAGAGGGAAAACTGAAGAGTTAATTAGGGCGAACATTCTGAAATCCTCATTGATAACTTGCTCACTCGACGAAGACGGGATACCCACCTATTTAAGGGTACATAAGATTGTTCATGAAGTGCTCAAGTCAGTTTTTACATCTGACTTTGAATTAAGAAGTAGAGTTCAATGTTTATCTTCAGCTACAGAGATTTTTCACTTTTTAATGAAGAGAGACCAAAACCTATTGTATGCAAGTGAGCATGTCTGCGTAAAGTTACGCATAATTACGACTCATTGTAAAGTGTTACATGAAGTTCTTACCAGTAATTTTGCAGTGAATGAATTACTACATATAATCACCCCAGGAGATTTAGTTTCATGGCTTTCCCTAACTGCTGATGTTTGTTGTGACCTTAGTAAACTATCAGACGCAAATCTCTTTTCAACTTCAGCCTGTAATTTTGTAAATTACCTAAGTGACGCGCGGGACGATAAAACGCTAAAGGCAGACGCTTTCTCTGTACACGGCAAGGTGTTGGATTTGCAGGGCGAGGATAAATCATCGCTTTCTTTCTTTGAACAAGCAAAAGCCATCTATATAAGTATTTATGGTGACCAAAGTTATAATGCAGCATTAATTTATAATAGATTAGGAATTGTTTACAGGAACCTTGGACAGCACAGTCAAGCTAAAGAATACCATAAAAAGGCACTTTTTATTAGAAAAAAGATTTACGGTGAACACCATGGTGATGTTGCAGCGAGCTATAACAACTTAGGACTCGTTTACAGGAGCCTTGGACAGCACAGTCAAGGTAAAGAACACCTTGAGAAAGCGCTTATCATTAGCAAAAAGATTTACGGTGAAAACCATAGTTTTGTGGCAGCAAGCTACAACAACTTGGCAAATGTTTACAGTGACCTTGGACAGCACATTCAAGCTAAAGAGCACCATGAAAAGGCTCTTTTCATTAGAAAAAAGATTTACGGCGAGGAGCACACCCTAGTAGCAAACACTTATCACAATCTTGGCTTGACTTACAATGACCTTAAGCAATACATTTTAGCTAAAGAATGCCTTAAGAAGGCACTAAACATTTATAAAATGGTTTACGGTGAGCAGCATGCTGAAGTGGAAGAAACTTGTTGCAACTTGAGAGTCGTTGTAAGAAAACAAAGAGAACATAATCATGCAAGCAATGTATGTTGTGTTGTGTAAAATAATGGTATACTGAATAGTTCAGGTACATTAGAGTCGGTAACTGTTATTGAATTTATTATATCACTGATTTATTTTATTCTCTACTTATATTGAAACTTAGAATATAATTTTTAAATGTAGATATATATGAATTTCAATTATTTGTATTTTTTATGAAATGCATGTAAACTAAAATTGTTTGTTTTGAAAATATTCTATTGATTAGCTATTAACTGAGAGCTGTGTGAACAACTTAAAACACACACAAAATAGAAGCTACTTTGAATCAATTGCAAAGAATTTTGAGAAGATTTAAAACTGTAAATAAACTCACAGTGCAGCTTACAAATGTGATATTGCGTGTTGTATCTCACAGAAGCATCGGCCCCTAAAAACGTATAAAACATGTTAGGACTCATACGGAACTAAAATTTTTAGAGAGATACGATGCTATTTTTTTAAACAAATTCCTTGAAGGGAGGGTATCGAGAGGGTGTGGTGGGGATTCCCACTAAAATGGCTGCATGGTAAGCCGATCAGAGCCTCATGGAGACCCCTTATTAGACTGCAAAGCAGAGGGGTTTTTCCCTCTAATGCTCAAGGAGGCCTAGGACGCGTTAAGAGGTGATACTCGCGAGGAGACGAGCTAATCACCGATCCAAACACGCGAGTTTTACAGTGCAACCCTTAATCCCTCAGTTTCAAATCGAAATCAAAATATATGATCATCATTTATTTACCCTAATATATATACTCTTTTATGTTGAAAAATCTATTTCCTCCCTCAGACGACTAGCATTTCAGGAAATAATGACAAACTCTCGAGACGAGTAGTTGAAAGTAGGATAAAGTTAACCCAAGTTTAACACCAACTTGAATTCAAATCTACACGTTTACAAAGCACATTCCTCTAAATTTTAGCCTACAAGTTTGATTTTGACTGCCATCAAACTTTTAATTAAATGTTAACAGTGAAAACATTTTCAAACAAACAGGAGAAACTATTTCTCATGCGCAGCGTTAAGAGGTCATGTGTGGTGAGGGTTTTCTCGGGAAATGTGTGTATATTTCCGATATCGGTAACCGCAAAAATCCAGGGGAGGGGTTCCCCCACCCCACCCCCCCCCCCCCCCCCTCCCCCCCCTCTTGTACCACGGTGGGAGTATAAGTTTGTGTGTACCTCCGAGGGTTAATCAATTTTAAACCGAAATAGAAATACAGTCGAACTCCGCTTTACGGACACCCCATTATTATGTCTTATGACGGACAGTTGTCTTGGTCCCGGCCGAACGCCCGTTATTATTGATTATCAGTAAGACCCTGAAGAAGAAAGGCTGTGCCTTTCGAAATATTGAATATTTTACAAATATAGTCGTTTCCGTACCGTTTATCAGCCTTGCTTTTTTATCAAATCGAACGCTCATACATTTTCTTTAAAATTTACCCGCTTCAGTAATACGGACACCCTTTTATACGGATAACGGAGAGTTTTTTTTTCCCGTCCCGATCAAAACAGTCTCATACAAAGTTAACGTCCTTAATACAGAAAATTTGGCTAATAAAAATGTTCTCAAATGCGCCAAATTATGAACTCCTTTTCGGGCGAAAAATCTATTCCCTCCTTCAGACAACCAGGGCCAGGTTGTTGAAACAGGATGAAGTTAAAGGACACTGTCCAACCAAAATAACTCAAACAGTTTAAGGCCTGTGTTTAAAGTGCATATGAAGTAATTTTTTATTTTGTCTTTTTTTGGAGGCTATTATGCCTTTATTTCGAAATGATAAAAGAAATTTGTCAGAGAAAAATTTAAGGCCTCTTTTTTGCCGTCCAAAGTAGCACAATTTGCAGAAATCAGTGTCCCGGAGACTGGGAACGAGATTTCGAAATCCATTGTGTTGATGACGTAGAAAATACTTGAGATTCGTTTCTTCAAAAGAATGCCGCCATGATACTCGTGAGTTGAAGTATTTTCTACGTCACAGCCTTGTAATACAATAGCTTTGGCCGCGCGCTCGATAGAGACACTTTCTGGCGGAAAATGCAAAACTTTCAAGCCGAATAATTTCACAATGGGAAGGATCTTTTCGATGAAACCCACAAATTTAGATAAAGAAAGTTAAGCACTATCAAACCATGGAAATATTTTTTTTACTTCATATGCACTTTAATGTCTGTTCCGAAAATATTATTGACACTTAATATCTTCGGCTGTTGGATGGCCTAAACCAGGTTGAAATTTTCCCTGAATACAAATCTTGACGTCTCCATAAGTTTGGTCACATGACAAGTCACATGATCAAAATTTAAAAATTAAGCAAATCGACGATATGCCAGCGAATTTTCTTTGTATAGTTGAATAAATTAGCTTTTCCGATGGAGGTTTAGCATATCTAACCTTCTACGTTTGGAATGATTGTCCTTGAGTTTTAAAGTTACAGTTATAGATAATCAAAGGTTGAATTTTGGACTTAAAAATAACTTTAGTCCTCACAAATTTTTTTTGGAGAATCATGGAAGATCATTCCAAACGTGAAGGGCTGGAAATATTAAATCTGCATCAGAAAAGCGTTTTCATTTTATGTTTTCTCTTAAACCCGTCAGCAATTCATCAAATGTTTGCTATTTTAAGAAAAATGGCCACGTGACATGTCACGTGACTTATGGGAAAGCTTATTATACTTAAAAATGTTAAGGAAGATAAGACCTTTCCATGTGCCAAATTTCAGTTCCATGCCCTGTGTTAAAGTTATCACGAATAAACTGTTTTATCTTTGACCCAGGCCTTAAACTACTTGAGAACAAAAGTTTGCGGTCTTATTTCCATGTTTTATTGCTAACTAAGAATGCCACCTTACAGTTCACAAACTTTGATTGCCCTTTAAAACTAACATTAACGCGTACTTTACTTTTACAACTTTACAAAAACACATCCCTTTAGGCGGGGGTCTACCTGAATGCCATTTTTTCCGCCACTTAACATGGCTTTAATGGCAATATCTCGTTCACGTTTCAAGCAATCCAAAAACCCTTCGCTCATTACATGAATCTATGTTGTGAGATGTTTTGTAAATTTTTGGGTGATTTTTGGGTATTTGGGGGAGGAAATAGTTTTTCTTAAAGGATTGGTAAAATTTAGAGAAATAAGAAATATTGAAGATTTAGCGAAGTTTCAAAATTAGAATTTGTAGTTAACAATTAATAGACGGACACCAAGTTAGTCCACTAGCAACCTGGGGTGCTCTTACGTGGGTATCAACTGACTGTTGGTGTTCCAAAAATCATTTTCTTTCTCCTATCCCTTCTTAAAACCTCTTAAAATTTCATTAAAATTCAGAAAGAACCCTACTCATTTTATTAATCGAGCAGACTTGGCATTCTGCCCGATCAACTGATCCCCCGACCCGCTTCCCTTTGGTCCAGGCATGGTATTCCTGTGGTTTAATACTGCGCCCGCGATACATTTCTCATCGTTCCAAAATGGCTGCCGTCCGATCTGCGATTACCTTCTTCAGCTTCTTCGCGGTGATTTACCTAAGTTTTCTTCACCTTCCTGGCATAGAATGCGTCACTACTTACGACGAACTCGTGCAGCATAAGGAACAATATACTCTTCCTGATTTACCGTACAGTTATGACGCTTTAGAACCCTTCATTGACGAAGCGACAATGCGTGTTCATCATCTGGGACATCATGCGGCTTACACTAAGAAACTAAATGCGGCGTTAAAAAGCTGGCGTGAATCAGTGAGTACACAAAACACAGTCCGAGGCAGTTTTAACTTTTTTTTCGTTTTGACGTTATACGTTGGCTAATGGTTCTTTTTTCACAAAGCTTTTAGATGACCGCCTTTAGATTAGATAGATATCCGGGGAGCTCCGATAGGGAGAGGGTGGATAGGGGGGGGGGGGGGGGGGGGGGGGGGGGTCTCTTCAGAAAAAGTCGCAAAAGTAGAACTTGATTTTACTTCTGCAACTGTTGTGCACAACGTGGCAAGAAAAGTTGCACCGTGTGTCCGGGCCTTTACGGTTCCTAAGTGGTACCAATCTTTGCCCAGGGGGTACATCCGACAATTAAGGATAGGTGTGTACCGCCAAGGTTCTCAAACCCTGACCCTATTTAAAGGTAGAAAATCGAGATTTGATCCCCTTTTTGAGGACCAAAACCAGGCATGTAGTACAGTTTTAACAGACCATATGTTTTTTGTTTTGCACGTTGGGGTGGATACTGCAATTTAGTGACCCTATCTAAGGAATATCTACCAAAAATACCAAAAAGGATACCCTATTTAAGGACTGAGCACCTCAAAAACCCTACCCTATCGAGCGGCACATACCTATAATATAGCGTATATAAGGGAGTACCCCCCCTGCCCAGGACATTTTGACCCCTAAAAGATATGGAAGTCCCCCCCCCCCCTCTACTGTTGTACCTCTACTGTTGTATGTGAGCCACATGACAATGTGACTATGCATAATGTTACTGTGAGTTGAAACTTAATCATCCTAATATATATCGGTCAATTCCAGCAGAGCTCATCTGTAACTTAACTCTCTATAAGGCAGACACCTCTCTAAGGCAGACAGCTAAAGCTGGTCCCGTAGGTGTTTGCCTTAGACAGAGCTCACTACATTGTCGAAGACTGATTGTTGTTTGGTGGTTGATAGCTGTTCTTGAATGAATATTTCAGGGCATCCAGTCTCCAATAGCAACAAAAGCCATTATAGGGATCTTGCATTTCGCCACCTTCATACCATACGACTGGAGGGAAAAAATTACAAACAATGGTGGAGGGTGAGTCAATTTGTTCAATACACGATTCCTTCCCCCACCGCCTCATAAATGAAAATGCTCTTGACTGGTATTCTGCAATATACTGCTTCCTTTTACATATTAGGTGTATCAGTATATCATACAGTACCTAACTCATTGGTAGAATCAGACTTTGGTTGAGGGCACTGAACTAAAAAATGCGTCCTCCCCCGTCAGCATTAGTTGAGCATCCTCTCATGTATGTTATACTACAGAGTCAAGAATTAGGCTACTCCCGTGCATCTGACATCCTTGTTGGGATGTAGCATTTCTCTGCACTTTAGTTTGCTCTCATTTAGGGGTACTCCCAACCTTCGCAGGCGTCCTTCGGGAAAAAAATGGTACAGACCGTACATCCACTAGTTTCAAGAGTAATATGACAAACTGTATATCAATAGAAATTTAAAAAAATGTAGTTTCCGTTACAAATATATAGTTTGTCACATCACTATTGAAACTGGGGCCTATGTATATGATTTTTTTTCCGTAGGACACCCATGAAGGTTGGGATTACCCTTAACTTCTGAGTGAGCCCCAGAAGCTAACAAAGTTGCCTTCTTTTTTTTGTTGTACCTTGGGGCTGCCCATTTATCTTCACTGTGAAGCATTTGTCCACTAGTCTTTGAAAAGTGCTGATGCCCATTGCCCATGGGCAATGCTGGAATTTTTTTTATATATTATCTTAATTGCTATGTAAGTATACATTTACAATAAATGTATCATAAGAAAGCATGCAAGAAAAGCGAAAGAAAACACACAAAAAATAAAGCTCAAACATGTTACTTAATACAGAACTGATAACTGATTTGTAACTTGTACAATGTCACTACTTTCACTGCTAACAACGCTAATTATGCAAAGAAAAACAACAATAACAACAACAAAAGTAGATTCACTGCAGGAAAGATGCATTACAAGCCAAGTTAATGGGACATAATGTCCCACTGAAGTAGCAAAATTTTGCTAAGTCTACTTCCTTGTTATATCGCCAAATGCCACCAAATGCACAACTTAGTTGGATAAAAAGATTCCATAGGGCAAAACAAAAGCAGTAGTTTGAAGATAAAGTGCAGGATTGCAAGGATTGAAGTGTATTACAGTTCATTGATTTATTGAGTCAGGCAGTCAAGAAATCAAACTTGCCATTTTTGTGAAATTTTGACCTTTCTAGCCATCATTTTGTCTGTTTAGTTCATATTTCTTTGCTCCTATCACTTTTGCCGATGGTTTCTTTCAATTTCAAGATAATAAAGTTAACTTAAAGCAAGCTCCTGGCCACAATCATGAAAACACAATATTTTAGCCGGGACAGTGGTAATTTCTTCCTTTTCTTTTCAGATTTGTTAATCATGCTTTGTACTGGGCAATCATGTCTCCAAACCCAAACAATGAAGACAGAAGGCCCACTGGCAGATTAGCTCAGCTGATTGACGAGTCTTTTGGCACTTTCTCCAAATTCCAACAAGCCTTTGAGAATAATGCAACTAACGTGTTCGGCTCAGGCTATACATGGCTCTGCTATGACAGTGAGGGAGGGGACGTTAAAATCCTCAGCACTGCAAACCAGGACAGTCCCTTTCTTATGCAGGGACAGTATCCCATATTGGTGATTGATGTTTGGGAACATGCCTATTATCTGAAACACCAGAATCGCAGAGCGGCATATGTGCAGGGCTTTTGGAAGGTCATCAACTGGAACGCTGTGAGCGAGCTGCTGGAATTCTGGCCTAAACAAGCTAGGCATGATGAACTGTGAATACCATCAACTTCCTTTAGACCTTTCCCACTGTACCCGTGAGTGGCTAAAATCAGAACTAAAAAAAAGTGGAAATTTCATTTTGTTAAACACTTAAAAAGTAACAGTACCATAAGAAAGTACTGCTGACAAGATTTTATTTAATTAACAACATGATAGGATTTCATTCACATACTCAAAAGTTAGAACCACCTTGTACAGCATAATAAACAGTACCACAGGAAAGTACTGCTCAATAGCTTTTATTTGAATGGTCATACTTTAGGATTTTGTCTACAGACTCAAAAGTTAGAACCACCTTGTACAGCATAATAAACAGTACCACAGGAAAGTACTGCTCAGTAGCTTTCATTTGAATAGTCACACTAGGATTTCATCCACAGACTCAAAAGTTGGAACCACCTTGTACAGCATAATAAACAGCACCACAGGAAAGTACTGCTCAGTAGCTTTCATTTGAATAGTCACACTAGGATTTCATCCACAGACTCAAAAGTTGGAACCACCTTGTACAGCATAATAAACAGTACCACAGGAAAGTACTGCTCAATAGCTTTCATTTGAATGGTCACACTTTAGGATTTCATACACAGACTCGAAAGTTAGAACCACCTTGTACAGCATAATAAACAGTACCACAGGAAAGTACTGCTCAATAGCTTTCATTTGAATGGTCACACTTTAGGATTTCATCCACAGACTCAAAAGTTAGAACCACCTTGTACAGCATAATAAACAGCACGACAGAAAGGTACTGCTCAATAGCTTTTATTTGAATGGTCACACCAAACCTGCAAAGGACAAAATTATCAGGTGTGATCATACAAATGAAAAACGACAGAGCAGTACCTGTCAGTATGATGCTGTTAGCTTTTCAATGGTCATAAAAATGGGGTCAGTTTTTTCAAGTATTCCTGGCTGTGAAATAGTTTAATTTCATCAACACTAAAGCACTGCTCAGTGTTTTGTCTACATATCTGCACAGAAACATTTTCTGGTGAATCTGATTCTTTCAACTCAGTAGTTCTGTGGGAAATTATTGACGTGTGAAAAAAGAATCTGTTTTCGTACCAGCACTAAGGGTGACACAAGAGTAACAACTGTATAGTTTTATAGATCATACAAAAGCAGTATATAAAACAATAAAAGTATTATCTTAAAATCGTTTGTCTTGTGTCTATCCTAGGGTTATTACAGAAAGAATTTTACACCCAAATTCACTGCAGTGTGCACATTCGGGTTTTCAAACATATTCACCGGCTATGATTCGCTTGTCATGGTCCGCTCATGATCAGACGATTGAGAAGGAAATTCACACATAAACTGAGTTCACAGGGTAAATATTAACTTCTTGAAATGTGAAAAATTTCATAGATATCTCAGTGCAGTGTGCAGAACCATTTTATTCAAGATGAATCGCCAGTCGTGATTCGTCCGTCGTGATTTGCCCATTGTCAGAAAATGCTGGCCTGTACGACAGGCGCGGCTTTTGGGGTAATTAGCAGCTCCTTGCGAGCCTTAATTGAGAGCTTGCTCGCAAACTATTTTGGGTTGCACGACGCACGCCAAAACCCGCTCCCAAAAACACTTGTTCTGCAGGCTAGAAAATGACGAAGGAAATTCGCTGATCTTGTTCCTTGTGAATATTTCTATTTAATGAAGCAAGAATGAACTTTTTTAGCTTATTTCTTGGTTCGATGCATAATAGAGCAAATATCGCGAGTAGAAATTACTTGGCTAAACAATCGCAACAATTTGTTGCTGCGTACATAGTTGTATTAAGTTATTCCAGGGCTTAGCCTCTATGTAGGGTGGGGTTAGGTGAGTCCCAGAAGGGTTTAGCCCCTATGTAGGGTGGGGTTAGGTGAGCCCCAGAAGGGTTTACCGCCTAAGTAGGGTGGGGTTAGGTGAGCCCCGGAAGGGTTTAGCCCCTATGTAAGGTGGGGTTAGGTGAGCCCCGGAAGGGTTTAGCCCCTATGTAGGGTGGGGTTAGGTGAGCCCCAGAAGGTTTTACCGCCTAAGTAGGGTGGGGTTAGGTGAGCCCCAGA